>JAXCGZ010002133.1:22500-30000 GCA_037179515.1 Halocaridina rubra
TTTTCTGTCTCTTGAAGTTGTACTCCAGCCACCGAGTAGTCAAGCTTGGGCCTTCTTGCACTTGTACCCATTCTCATTACCTTACATTTTGAAGTATTGAATTTCATTAGCCACTTTTCTGACCACTCATGCAGATTATTTAGATCCTCCTGAAGTTCTCTACCATTGTTCTCGTTTTTTACTTTCTTCACAATCTTTGCATCATCGCAAACATATTCATGAATGAATTTACAGACTCTGGTAGGTCATTTACATATACAAGGAACAAAAGTGGCCCTAAAACTGAACCCTGTGGAACTCCACTACTAACTCTTCTCCATTCAGACACTGAGTGTCTTACTCTAACCCTCTGTTCCCTTCCTTCTAAGTAAGTTTTTATCCATTCCAAAACATTTCCACCTATTCTAGCCATTGATTGCAGCTTCCTAATAAGTCTCCCATGTGGAACAGTGTCAAACGCTTTCTGGAAGTCTAGGAATATGCAATCTGCCCAGCCCTCTCTTTCCTGTAAGATTTGGCTTACCTCATCATAAAATTCTAATAAGTTTGTTACTGTTGATCTACCTTCTCTGAAGCCATGTTGCCTCACTGACAAAAAGTTGAAGGATTCCAAGTGAAGAGAGATATGTTTCCTTAGTAGTTTCTCCATAACTTTGCAAACTATGCTGGTCAAGGAAACTGGTCTATAGTTCAGAGCCATATCCCTCCTTCCCTTTTTGAAGATAGGTATCACATTTGCTTGTTTCCAGCATCTTGGAATCTCCCCCGACTCCAGTGACTCCTTAAATATGATACTTAGTGCCACTGATATTGTGTTTGCGCATTTTTTAAGCACATGAGGGGATATGTCATCGGGACCTGTAGCTTTATGAACATCTAAATCCATCAGCGCTTTGCATACCTCTGTGGCTGTAAGGTTGATGTTCTCTAATACCGGCCCTTGAGCTTCTATCACTGCAATCTGAGGGGGTGGGGTATTTTCTACTGTAAATACTGACTGAAACTCCTTGTTCAATTCTTTGCAGATCTCTTCATCCGTCTCAGTGATGCTTCCAGCCGCTCTCTTTAGCCTTAAAACCTGTTCTTTTACCTTCAGTTTTCCTCTGATAAAGCTGTGGAAAAGCTTGGGATTTTCTTTAGCCTTCCTGGTGATGTCCCTCTCATAGTCTCTCTCTGCCTCTCTCCTTTTACTTAGGTAGTCATTTCTTGCTCATTTGTAGGTTTGCCAGGCATTTATGTTTTTTCTCCTCCTATACCTTTTCCAGCATTTGTCTCTCCACTCCTTAGCTCTTTTACACCCATTATCGAACCATTTCTCTCTGGCATGAATTACACCTACTTTGGTGACAGGTATGCAGCAATCTACTATCTTCCCATATTTCTCACAAAAGATGTCATACATTTCTTGTACAGATTTGTTGTAAAATAAGGTTCTCCAGTCAATAACTGCAAAAAAGCTCATTCATTTTGATGTAATCTCCTTTCGGATAGTTCCTCCTCATGTCCTCAGTGCCTCTACTCTCAGGAAGAATATCTTCAATGATATACTCCATCAACAACACACAGTGGTCACTCTTTCCAATTGGTGGTTCATACTCAATTTTTTCAATATCCAACACATTATCTGTGAACACTAGATCAAGTAGTGATGGCTCATCCCCACCCCTAGCCCTTGTTGGTTCCATTACATGTTGGTGTAGGAAATTCCCTTGTACGCAATCTAGGAATCTTGCCCCGAATGAGTCCTCACCACTGTGTGGGTCAAGATTTATCCAATCTATCTCTTTATGATTAAAGTCTCCCATAATCAAAATCCTACATTTTTTTTCCCGTGCCATGTTAACAACTGTGTGTGTGTGTGTGTGTGTGTGTGTGTGTGTGTGTGTGTGTGTGTGTGTGTGTGTGTATAAATATACATACATACCTACATACATGCATACGCGCACACACGTGTGTAAGTGTATAGAGACTCATATTTGTATATATCAAACCTTGTGTGGACATATCTAGAGCTTGGGAAGAGTGGTTTTATTTAATGAATGAAAGCTTGTTCAGTTCTTGAGAATGTTAATGTCAGGAATGGGATAGAGCGTAGTACATATCTTAAGGCATGAGTCACTCTTTTATCTTGAAGAGTGATTGGTAATTTTAAGTAGTCACCGTGGCTCAAGCGGTAGCGTCCGCGACTTTGAGGCGTCAGGTCGAGGGTTCGCGCCCCGTCACGGACTGAGGATAGCAAGGGCATGCACTCAGGGTAACGATTACATCTGCCAAAACAAGTCCTTCGCAAGAAGGCAACTGTCCTAGCCCTTGGTAGAAATGGGAAGTCCGTGACGTAAAACCGGAACAAGTGATTGGTAAGTTTAACTTAGCGGTTATAGCACCTGGTTCTTCATCAAGAGGTACTGAGTTCAACTCCAAAAGATGTTTCTTAGTGTATCATTATAGAATGTCTTTGCTGGAGCCACCCTGTGGCTAAGTGCATAAGCGGTGTACCTTTCGTGGTAGTCTTAATCAACTTAGCAGGTGTACTAAGTACATCATAAACTCCATCGGATCTTTGTTGCAACATATTCAAGAGGTCGTTCTCCGATAAAATAACTATGTATATTGATAAAGTTGTACGTGGAGTTAAGTAACTTGCGATGCGAGTTCGAGTCCCTTGATGTGAATATATATACCTAGATCCGAGTACAACTTTATCAAGTTGATTAAAGATCGACGGGAAAGATACTTACATATACTGGATGTGCCATGAATTGCAGACATTGTCTTTTGTAGTGGCTCATTTAGTCAAGGTTTGTAGCTTGCAACGCGATTTTTAGCTCTCTGGTATTCTAAAATAGACGTCGTGGATATTAACAAACACACAAACAAACAAAACAAATAACAAACATGTATTTCCCTTTTTGCACAATGGTCATTCTGTTACAAAACTAGGAGTACACATATTAGTTTTGTTAATATCATGATTTCATTTTTTGAATGTGTACACACACACACACACACACACATACACACACACACACACACACACACACACACACACACACACACACACACACACACAATTAGGTAATCACACACACACACACACACAATTAGGTAATCACAATTAGGTAATCACACACACACACACACACACACACACACATATATATATATATATATATATATATATATATATATATATATATATATATATATATATATATATATATATATATATATATATATATATATATATATATATACTGTAACAAATAACAGTGAAATACTCAGAATAAGCTATTTTCTAATCATCGTCGTCATCAATAACAACAATAAAACAAAGAAATCAACAAAGACAACAAGAGTGTATTAGAACCCAAAACAACAGCTCCAATTTATATCAATAAAAACTTGTCACAACAACAGTCCTGAAAAATCTACAAGAAACAAGGAAAAAGCCATTTCTTTTATTCCTAAAATACCGCCCTGCTATCCAAGTCAATTTGCCAGCAAGGACAATATGCCATTATTTAATTTCTAGAAAAATGTCAAGAAAGTGCGTGGTAGACTTAGAAATTATTAATAAACATGTACCCGGGTACGCACGCACAGTATTATTATTATTATTATTATTATTATTATTATTATTATTATTATTATTATTATTATTATTATTATTATTATTATTATTATTATTATTATTATTATTATTATCATTATTATTATTATTATTATTATTATTATTATTATTATTATTATTATTATTATTATTATTATTATTATTATTATTATTATTATTATTATTATTATTATCATTATTATTATTATTATTATTATTGTTGTTGTTGTTGTTGTTGCTGTTGGTGGTGGTGGTGGTGTTGTTGTTGTTGTAGTTGTCATTGTGATAATGTCTTCATATGCATACATACATATATATATATATATATATATATATATATATATATATATATATATATATATATATATATGCACGTACACACACACACACACACACACACACACACCGCGCGTTCAGTGACACACGGAATTGCTCCTCTTAAATTTTTAACTGTTTCGAGTGACTAAAGTGCTTAGTGGAAAACTTTACCATAACTTCCATAAATCTGAAATCCTGCAGAGTATTGTGAGTACAAAAACTAATATTTGTTGTAAGACGAGACTGTTCATATTAAAGGAAAAAAATTGAGAACTTTTTCGTGAGGAAGAGAGAGAAGCTGCCGTCCAGTTTCTGCCTTGAGGGAAATCTAGAAGAGTTGCCAGACGTGGAGCCATCACACCACATTACCTAATTTTTTGTGTAAACTGGGGAAAGCTCTTAAGCCGTTTTACCTGATCCTGTGGTTCTATATATTGTTAAAATCAGTATCCTTCCCATTTATATTAACTAGTTAGTTAGTTTGATACACGAAAAAATTGAATAATAAAAAAAAAAAATTACCAAATACCCACCTGTCAACAGTACTGAGTTAAGTTGCCAAGTAGTACAGCAGTCCTATTTTCTTCATTTTTTTTGCTTTTCTTTTAGCTTTCTCTTTTGCTATTTTGTTATTTTGTATATATATTGAGTTAAATGTAAAGTCTAAATCCCGTGATAACATATCTTGGTTAGCAAGTCAGTTTATCAGTTAGGAAGAATATATAACAGAAACAGGTGGGTGCCACCTCGAACACAAATTCGAATTTTCCTTCAGGTTTGACTTTTGTTTTTCTTTTTCTTTTTATACTTAAATTACCATGGTCAAGTTTTTAAGTTAAGATGTGTGTTACCAGAAAGGAGACAAACTGAGTCACTAAATAGCACTTATATGGAGATATAAAAATTCTGTGTGAAGGTAAATTAGAAGTTTTTCTCTTTTCTTTTTTTTTCCTCTTTCTCGTCTTCTTTCTATATTCTGTGAGAGGGAGAACATAAAAATGAAGCCATCTCTGTCCCAAACCTCTCCCACCCATGGGTCGGGAGAAGGGGTAGTCATCAGAGGACTTAAACAGAGAATCAAGAAGTTAGAGGAAATGGTTACAAGCCTTGATGATAAAATTCGGAATATGGATGGAGAAATGAAAGAGAATGAAACACTCAGAGAACAAATAAGATCTTTGGAGGAAGCAAATAAAGCACAAGGGCAGGAGAGAAAGGAACTAGAAAAAAGAATAAAGAAGCTGGAAGGGGAAAAGAGTCAACTAGAATCTAGAATTTCTAAACAAGAAGATAAAAACAAACAGCTAAATGACAACCTAAAGGAATTAGATGTTAGTTCACTGCTCTCTTCTGAGAGAGACGAGATTGCTGCTTGGAATGTTCAGATTAAGGAAAACATTGAACAGTTCAGAAAAGAGTTCCAGGAGCTGAATATGGAAAATGATGCCATGAAAACGTCCTTTGCTGATGCACTAAAGGGGAATGTGGCAGTAAAAGAGGCTGTAAAGGTGGTGGCACTGGAAAACATACAAACAGTTGACTATAAAGAGACAGTAATCGAAAAAATGAAAGACGTTGTGATGGAAAGGGCAAACCCACTCATCAGACAGGCACTTGATAAGGAGAAGACAGTGGTAATCTCAGGCATAAGTGAATCCCAGGAGCCAACATGGCAGGGGAGACTTGAAGAAAATAAAGCTAACGTTGTAGACCTGATAAGAAAGCTTGGAGTAGTATGTGGTCCTGAGGATATTGTAAACATACACCAACTAGGTAAATATTCGAGGGAAGGAAAGCCGAGACCAACAAAAGTAACCTTTGAGAGAGGGGAGACATGTAGGGAAATATTGTTGAGAAAAAAAAGTCTAAAAGACCTTCAAGAATGCAAAGAAGTGTTCATTAGACGATACAGAACACAGGAAGAGATGGGAAAGATCAAAAACTTGTTGCAAGAGGCAAGAAGGTTAAATGATGAAAGAAATGAAGAAGAGAAGAAAAATTTTTGTTACAGAATACTTCCAGACAAAGGGGAGATAAAGAAGATAATGACAGAAGATCAGGGGATGGGGCCTCATTAAGATTGTTATACACAAATGCTGATGGATTAGCTGGTAAGGCAGTAGAATTAAAAGATAGGATTCACAACAGTAAGGCAGATATAGTAGCAATTACAGAGACTAAGTTGAGTGAGGACATAAACAGTGTCACAGTTTTTCCTAAGGGCTTCAGAATACTAAGGGTCGAAAGATCTGAGAGGACTGGTGGAGGGATAGCACTGCTCATAAGTGAGAGGATTCAAGTTGAAGAAATAAACTTGGCTATAGAAAGTGAGTTCAGGGAATTTCTTGTTGCTCGCATAAATACTGGGTCAGAGAGCATTATAATAACTGTTGTATACAACCCACCAAGGAACCAAAATAGGCTTGAAATTTATGAGGAAAGTCATATAGGTACGATTGAAGTCATAAACTCAGTTGTTAACATGGCGCGGGAGAAAAAATGTAGGATTTTGATTATGGGAGACTTTAATCATAAAGAGATAGATTGGATAAATCTTGACCCACACAGTGGTGAGGACTCATTTGGGGCAAGATTCCTAGATTGCGTACAAGGGAATTTCCTACACCAACATGTAATGGAACCAACAAGAGCCAGGGGTGGGGATGAGCCATCACTACTTGATCTGGTGTTCACAGATAATGTGTTGGATATTGAAAATATTGAGTATGAACCACCAATTGGAAAGAGTGACCACTGTGTGTTGTTGATGGAGTATATCATTGAAGACATTCTTCCTGAGAGTAGAGGCACTGAGGACATGAGGAGGAACTATCCGAAAGGAGATTACATCAAAATGAATGAGCTTTTTGCAGTTATTGACTGGAGAACCTTATTTTACAACAAATCTGTACAAGAAATGTATGACATCTTTTGTGAGAAATATGGGAAGATAGTAGATTGCTGCATACCTGTCACCAAAGTAGGTGTAATTCATGCCAGAGAGAAATGGTTCGATAATGGGTGTAAAAGAGCTAAGGAGTGGAGAGACAAATGCTGGAAAAGGTATAGGAGGAGAAAAAACATAAATGCCTGGCAAACCTACAAAAGAGCAAGAAATGACTACCTAAGTAAAAGGAGAGAGGCAGAGAGAGATTATGAGAGGGACATCACCAGGAAGGCTAAAGAAAATCCCAAGCTTTTCCACAGCTTTATCAGAGGAAAACTGAAGGTAAAAGAACAGGTTTTAAGGCTAAAGAGAGCGGATGGAAGCATCACTGAGACGGACGAAGAGATCTGCAAAGAATTGAACAAGGAGTTTCAGTCAGTATTTACAGTAGAAAATACCCCACCCCCTCAGATTGCAGTGATAGAAGCTCAAGGGCCGGTATTAGAGAACATCAACCTTACAGCCACAGAGGTATGCAAAGCGCTGATGGATTTAGATGTTCATAAAGCTACAGGTCCTGATGACATATCCCCTCATGTGCTTAAAAAATGCGCAAACACAATATCAGTGGCACTAAGTATCATATTTAAGGAGTCACTGGAGTCGGGGGAGATTCCAAGATGCT
>JAXCGZ010002133.1:40000-47500 GCA_037179515.1 Halocaridina rubra
CCAGTCGTTTTACGGAGTCGCTGTTTTTGATAAGCCGCCACCTGCTTCTGTCGCCTAACATGTTGGTATCCAGGCTCTTCTCTTTCATATCTGCTCCTATGCAATCTTTCTACCTAGTCTTGGGTCTTTCTCTCCTTCTTTTTCCCTGTACTTCCATATCCAGTGTTATTTTCTTGTCACTCTTCTTCACTCCTCATGATGTGTCTCTACCATCTGACTCTTGCCTTTTGCCTCTCCTTCGATATGACTATTTGGGAAAATAAAAGTCCTGATAACACATACAAGTGGCCCCGCTGCTACGTCACTACTCTCCCTACCTTAGGATGATATATATATATATATATATATATATATATATATATATATATATATATATATATATATATATATATGTGTGTGTGTGTGTGTGTGTGTGTGTGTGTGTGTGTGTGTGTGTGTGTGTGTGTGTGTGTGTGTGTGTGTGTGTGTGATTACCTAATTGTGTTTACGGGAAAGAGCCCAAAGCTCGTATCTTCCCGTCTCCTCATCGGTTCCATTTTATACTTAGTGATACTTATCATACCTGTCCTTAAAACTATGGATTGAGATAGCTTTAACTACCTCCTCGCTTAGCCAATTCCAATTATCAACTACTCTTACACTGAAAAAGTATTTCCTTACTTCCTGCAAAGAAGTTTTCTTACCAAGCTTCAAACTATGACCTCTAGTTCTAGAGCCAGCCATATCAAAATATCGATCCCTATCCACTCTATCATAACCATGAAGGAATTTAAAGACTGTCACCATATCCCCCCCTCACTCTTCTAGCTTCGAGTGATGGTAAGTCTAATTCCCTCAGCCTCTCATCGTAACTGAGATTGCGTATTTCTGGCACCAGTTTCGTGGCATGTCTTTGAACTTTTTCAAGCTTAGCTATGTACTTTATCATGTGCGGATTCCAAAAGGGGGCTGCATATTCGAGTTTTGGCCTCACATAGGTTACATAAATATTTCTGAACATTTCCTTGTCCATGTGCCTGAAGGCTACCCTTACATTTGATAAGAATGCATATGCTGCCCTTACTATGCCATTTATATGTATTTCTGGAGACAAATCTGCCAGTATGTTTACTCCTAGATCTCTCATTTTCTGTCACTTGAAGTTGTACTCCAGCCACCGAGTAGTCAAGTTACCACTCATGCAGATTATTTAGATCCTCCTGAAGTTCTCTACCATTGTTCTCGGGGGGGGGGGGTGTGTGTGTGTGTGTGTGTGTGTGTGTGTGTGTGTGTGTGTGTGTGTGTGTGTGTGTGTGTATTCATGTATATACAGTATCTGTATATTATATTTTCAGCAAATTATGCCTTGACAGTGATCCATAGCGGATAAGACATCAAATTCATCTACCTGAAATATATCTATATCAACTACATTAAGTACTTTTTAACATAAATGATCATATGAAACGTGATGCATACGGTGATGAAGCCAGACTTATTTTCAGCACGGTATCTCCTTCCAGCCTAAAATAATATAAAATGGAAACTGGAAATATGACATCACAAGTATAAGTTACCCCTCTGATTTTAATCATTGCAATGTTTGTCACAACTTGCAGAAATTCCCATGCTCATAACAGTTTTAGAACGAGGTCAAGAGAGTTGTAGGTCTAGGTACACACGTGCTTCAGAGAAGGGTTTTACGACAGGTCTCGTATTTCAGAAATGTCTTACGTAGGAGAAGTTTTGAAACTGACAGAGATATCCAAGGAGGACGCTGGACCTTATCGTTGTCTTGCTAATAATTCCATTTCTCCAGAGGCCACCGAAATCATGCATATTGAAGTGACTTGTAAGTATTAAGAGTTATTCATTGCATTTGTCAGTCGAATTTTCAACATTTAACTGTAAATAAAATATAGAAGTGTCTGGATTTTACGCAAATGCAAAATTGAGCCGAAGTATGTTTTTCATTGTTTAGTGTTTCGGCCTTCTATTTTCCTTTTTTTTCCTATCTATCTATCTATCTATCTATCTATCTGTCTGTCTGTCTATCTGGCTAGTTATATATATATATATATATATATATATATATATATATATATATATATATATATATATATATATATATATATATATATATATATATATATATATATATATATATATATATATATATATATATATATAGATTTTTTTAATAATGTTTTCTTTTCAGATAAACCTAAGATAAAAGTCTATCGGCCTCTGATAGTTGTTCCTCTTGGAAGTGAAGTTCGGTTAAACTGTACCGTGGTAACATCTTCAATGACCACAACACATTGGTCAAGAACTCCGGGTGAGATATCCAACATTGAAAAGCGTTGTACTAAAGCTTTTTTTTTTCTTTTAAATACTGTTATGGAAATATTAGCATATCTGGCATTTTCTAGAAAAGGAATTCGGATAAGAGAGAGAGAGAGAGAGAGAGAGAGAGAGAGAGAGAGAGAGAGAGAGAGAGAGAGAGAGAGAGAGAGAGAGAGTAACACTTCCCTCACTAGCAGATTAGCCTGACTTCAGTGAACGTAATAGTTATTGCATTAGAATCTAGCCACTGAGGGACCAAGACAGCTCAACTTGCTGTCGGTCTCAAGCCCGAATCAATGAAAGGAGTTGATATTTGGAAGGGCATCTGGCCGTAAAACTTGCAGCCAAAGCTAACAATAGTGTCAAGGGACTAATGAGAAACAGCAACCCATATGAACATAGGAAGAGCTGCTGATGAAAACAAAAAGGACGAAGAGTGCTTTATGTAAAGTGATAATATGAGTATCTCTGAATGTAAAACCTAATTTTTTTAACTAGACCATTTTTTTTTCTGAGCAGATGCCAGCGGTATGATAATGGTAGGAGAGGAATACGCAGTACGCGAACAACATTACCAGAACGCAATTAACATGACGTTAATCATCAGAGAATTCCAAAGGCAACAATCCGGCGTTTATTTCTGCGTAGCCAGAAATACACATGGCAGCAATGCTGGCAAAGTAGAGGTCTATAGTAAGTAAACTTCTCAAATATTCACTCCAATATTCACTAGTATAATAATAAATTATCAGTAATCTCCGTGGCAAAATGGCAGCGTCTGCGACTCTGAGGCGGCAGGTCGAGGGTTCGCGCCCCGTCACGGTCTGAGGTTAACAAGGGCATGCACTCAGTGTAACGATTACATCTGCCAAAACAAGTCGTTCACAAGAAGGCATACGTCCTAGCCCTTGGTTGAAAAGGGAGTCCGTGACGTAAAACCAGAACAACAACAACAACAATAATTAATTAACGGTCAAAATACGAAGACCATAATGTCTTTCGTAAGGGGGGTGGCCTAGTAACCAAAGTATACTTCCATTAGAGTTGGTTGTTTTCCTACCGGGACTCCCGTGTATGCTTTGATGCTTTGTTGGCCCATTTAGTCGATTTTTACTGCAATGATATTACTGTTCCCTATTCCAGAGGGGACTAGGAAGAAAATAATGATATCACAACAACAACAATAATAATATTAATAGTAGTAGTAGTAGTAGTAGTAGCATATTAGTAGTAGTAGTAGTAATAATAATAATAATAATAATAATAATAATAATAATAATAATAATAATAATAATAATAATGATAATAATAATAATATTGCTATTTAGGGAAATTTACATAGGCATTTCGAAGTGTATTGTTAGAGAAATAAAGAAGCAGGCAACTTGGAGGTGTATGGGGAGACCATGTCTCTTGGATATTCCCCTAAAGTGTTTCAACATATTCATGTTGGCTAGGGATATTTCCCTTTTACCCTAAAGTCCTGTAAAATGTTCAAGATGGTAAGGGAAATATTTCCTTTAAGAGTCTTGTAGGTTTATCTGATGGATAGGAAGAACATCTATTCTAATCTGGGATATAACTCCACGAATATATTCTCTCTGTAGAGTAAATTATTACGAGCAACATCTGGGATTTTGTCCAGTCGCACATATTTTTTTTTACCCGAGTGCCAATCCGGAAATCTAAGTTTTGTCACTGGTTTATATTACCGACAAGTTACCAGTTAATGGTTTGGTACTCCAACTTCCTAGCTATGTCCAAGGGCAAGTCTAGGTGGGGTATGGAGACAGTCAAGATATTTTATGTTGAGTCTTTTGGGGACTTGATTTTTTATATATAGGATAAGGATTCTTTAGTACGTATCTTTATTACACTTCTTTAAAACTTCTAATCGATTAGACTAGTGTCCAAGCTGGTACATGATACTGGCGTCTGAGTTGGAGTTATTTGGCACCATGTTTCCCAGGCATCTTCAATAATCATTATAATCTATTTCCAGATTTTCAGCCAGAAACGGAAGCCCTTCAAACCACCGGTAGTGGAAGTAATTCTATATACAGAGTAACAGACCCAGAGAAGAATCTTATAGCTGTTGACATTAATCCTAAAAGAGGTCACAAGAACCTAGCTGAAAGTGCCAACAAGAACAAACACCAACAGAAAAAAAATATGAGATCGTCCTATTTCAATCTACTCTCTTTTTTGAGATTTTATGGACTTTTGATGTCATATTATTAGAATGTTAGGCTATTCTTATCTACAATTTGTCATTTTCCAATTATATATTGATACAAATACTTAAGCAGCATCCTCTATTTGACCAAACTATAGGGACAGACACCATTACTTAAACATGGAGGTATAAGCAGTCACCTGTGCATAACCTTATCTACTTACAGTCATCAATACTTGCCCAAAATATAAAATCTATTCAGAGTCACCCATACATCAACATAAGTAAGCAAATTAAGTATATAGATCATTATATACTCATAGAATCTTAACACTATAATTTCTATATTACCAAACATCTGTACTGATACCTTGGAGTAACCAAAAGCTATATACTGACAATTATAACAAACCAGTCAAAGGACCATTACATAACCAAAAGTTATATTCATTACCATTTCGTACTCAAATGCTAAATGCAGTCATTTTAACATAACAAATATAGGTACAGACTATGAACTAGCCAAAGCTTCGTGTCCTGCACATAAAAAAAAGTTAATGTACAGATCTCATTACGTGCCCTAAAGATGTACAGATGCAATTACGTAAAACATAACGTATAAAAAAAGATGCTCATATATCCGTAAGTGCCTTTGGAATATGCATATGTAAACTTCCGCATGGAAGCAGCAGCAGTGTTAGGTAACAATTAAACAGAAGGTCAATGTGTCTTGCTTTTATTATTTACACTACGATAATATATTCTTGGCTAATATTCCGTATATAAAAATTATATTGTAATAATCACTTATTAATAGATATTCTATGTTGAAACTCTAATTATCATTATAACATAATCCTACTTTTTGATGTTTAAAAGCATTGGTTATGAGAATATGTGAAATTTCGAATCTTCTGTCGTTGTAAAATTTAACGACTGATTTCACAAGAATTTCCGGTTTCTATCTTTCTCTTAAGTCATTTGTAAAATATTCATTCACATCTAAATAAAATTACCCTGGGACAATTAATGTATAATAATTACGCGCGAAATAAATGGTAAAGTTTGAGGGGGGCTTATGTTGTGTAATGTTATCAACAAAGTTTATACATATTAGGAAACAATTTAATCTGTATTTAATTATCACCTGACATCCATGCTTCCATATACACAACACTGTACAATAAACTATTTTAATATATACACATACATATACAGTGGTTTCAATTGCCCTTGCAAGGTTGATGGCAGTATGTGCTCTGACTCGGCCATTCCCTTTACAAGAATAGATAAATAAATTACAGATTTTTGTATATGGGAGAATGATTATCAGCTGATTGCATTCCACTCAGGTATTCCAGGAATGTATAATTTTTGTTTATAAATAGAGTTATAAACAAAGGTAATATATTTTCTTTATACTTTTTTTTCATTTTTTGCTTCCTGCAGACTAGACATTTTGCAATTTGAGAAAAAAAAAAACATTGGGTTTAGTATAAAGAAATTGAAACTTTACTTTGACTGGCCTACAACAGCAGGAAATGTTTTTATTTTATTTGATAACTGTCACCAGAGAACTCTTCTCTACTTTCAACTTCTTGAACATACAAAACTATTTATTTTAATTGCAAAGTGTCTTATTTACAGGAATCAAAGAAAGAAGATGATGAAAATTTTACTCTTGTTTTTTTGCATCAATTCTCCTCTGGGACAACTAGTCCTATATTATAAGATTTAACCCTTTTTTGGGATACTTTCCCTAACCTAACCTAATGGGACTTGCCGGGGGAGAGTGTATCGAGGTAACAGTATTCCTAGAGGACCACTGTAATGGGAGCAGTGGTCAGGAAGCAGTACACCTTGAGACTCCTTTTATAGAAGAAATAATTTACAAAGTATATTAGCCTACAATGGTTTTCTTTGATGTAGATGATATCACAGTTATCACGATTACAACGAGGCAACAAACATTGCATTTTATATACATATGCAAAGGGAATAATGAACGGAATTATTTGAATATCGAAGATTTATATATTAGCAAAAAAGTTTAACCTAATTTGCTGAGGAAAGAAATGTTGCTTTAGTTTTAATATTAGTAATATATATATATATATATATATATATATATATAATATATATATATATATATATATATATATATATATATATATATATATATATATATATATATATATATATATATATATATATCTTTTGAAAAGCTGTTACTTATGCTTTATATGTGAACTTGTCTAAGGAACTATAAGAAAAAGTAATTTGTTAGATAATAACTATTCCTCAGTATAAATATTATATTTGATTTTTCAACACTTAAATATCCAGAAATAAATCTAAATAAAATTGTATAATAAATAAAAAAAAAGCTATGCTGTTTTATGCTCTTAACTCTTTTTCTGTATTTAAAATATGATTTATTTGTATACAATTACGTTATAATTATCATTAAGAAGTACGACAAACTGTTTCGGTTTTACGTCACGAACTCCCTTTTCTAACAAGGGCTAGGACGGTTGCCTTCATTCGAAGGACTTGTTTTGGCAGATGTAATCCTTACCCTGAGTGCATGCCCTTGCTAACCTCAGACCGTGACGGGGCGCGAACCCTCGACCTGATGCCTCAAAGTCTCGGACGCTACCGCTTGAGCCACGGTGACTACTAAAAAGTACTACATACGTCGAGTTACTTATTATTATTATTATTATTATTATTATTATTATTATTATTATATTTCAAGGTATAATGGAGGAGAACTACAAAATACTACTACGCTTGAATAAAAAAAAACAATCTAAACATGCATTTTCTGCTTTATCGAAACTATACATACATAGGCCTATTACGTCTGTTTTCAGGTTAGTTTTCAGTATACGGAATATTCTGTTCCATGTCTTATTTATGAGGATATCATTATACAGCATCATTTTTTCGACCATTGATCCTATAGCTTTAAAAGATAAGGTTTAAAAAGCTACTTT
>JAXCGZ010002133.1:52500-60000 GCA_037179515.1 Halocaridina rubra
TTCCTTCTCCTCTCCGTTTCTCCTATGGATTCTCTTCTCCATTGACATACAATTATCCAGCCGTTGTAAGAGCTTCTCCTCTTCAGTACACAGCTACTGCCGCTTCTCCCGCTTTTGCCACTTATGCTCACGGTCTTCCAGTTGCTGCCCCTGTTCCAGTTACTACCTATTCTGCCGTTGCAGCCGCTCCTAGAGATGCAGAGCTCCTCAGTGTGACCAATAACCCTGGTCATGCCGTGTCATACCGCGTATACTAGTCCTTGCTGTCTCGATTGTTCGGTGTGAGAGTGTAAATCATCATCTGGCTAAAGAGGATTTTACGAATCTATCGCTTTGACAGTGAAATGTTCTATATATTTTCATTCTGTTCTTAATTTTTCATTCCTCTCCATCTCTCACGAACAAATCCTCTGGGTCAGGATGTTGACACTCGAACACGAACTGTACATGTTTGTCCTCATGTTCACCTGTAATATTGTTACAAGATATGTCAGATTTAGGCTGATGCTGGACATTTTTTATAAAATCAATCAAGTAAAATTATATTCCATCCATAGTCAAACAGTATTATTATTATGAGTGTTGCTGTGTGTTTGGTACTTGAAATCAGTCTCGGTTAAAATGAAATTTATATTTTAAGTGATCAGTGAGAAATTTGTCAACCAGATCTCGAGCAATACTTAAATATAAGTGGTTTTATAATAAACAAATGAATTTCGTACATTCATGCAGTATATAAAATCATTTTCAAAATCTATGTGCAAAGTTTCTATAGAATGTCATTTATTCCTCCTACTTATCCTTTGATATGATGCTTTCCTGAGTATTATGCCCAACCTGAATACATGCCAGAGTAGCCATACTTCAAGCTGTATAGAAATAATGTTATTCTTGTCTTTTAATAGATAGACATATTGATTCACAGGACTGAATAGGCATATTAAATCTGTAAGCAGATAGTACGGGAAAGAAGAGTCGCTTCTTGTTGCCATTCTAATATTTATGGAGCCATTTTCTATTAAAAATAAAAGTAATAATAATACTGTAATAATAATATAACACTAATAATAATAATAATTATAATAATAATAATAATAATAATAATAATAATAATAATAATAATAATAATAATAATAATGAATGATAATAATAATGATAATAATAAAAATAATAATAATAATAATAATAATAATAATAACAATAATAATAATAATAATAATAAAAAATAATAATAGTAATAATAAAAATAATAATAATAATAATAATAATAATAATAATAATAATAATAATAATAATAATAATAATAATAATAATAATAATAATAATAACGCGATACTTCACCGCTATAAATATATATTCAGTCTAACCACAAGGCTCATATGAGATTTCATATAGGATTAAGCGATATTTTGCAAGATAAATATTTAATTGGCAATAAATAAATACATACACAATACTAAGCAAAGCTTCAGAACGAAATGCATAATGTACACAAGTCTTAAAACACTATGCCACAAATATCCTCGTTGAAGAGAGTATGAGAGAGAAGCAATGCACCAGTAATATGAAGAATGATTCACTTTGTATATTTCATGTTGTGTCAGCTTTTTTTTTTTTTTTTGGCTTGCCATTTAAGTGAGTATTTGTGTGTGTGCGTGATTACCTAATTGTGATTACCTAATTGTGTTTACGGGAAAGAGCCCAAAGCTCGTGTGTGATTACCTACTTGTGATTACCTAATTGTGTTTACGGGAAAGAGCCCAAAGCTCGTATCTTCCCGTCTCCTGATCGCTTCCATTTTATACTTAGTGATCCTTATCATACCTGTCCTTAAAACTATGGATTGAGATAGCATTAACTACCTCCTCGCTTAGCCAATTCCAATTATCAACTACTCTTACACTGAAAAAGTATTTCCTTACATCCTGCAAAGAAGTTTTCTTACGAAGCTTCAAACTATGATCTCTAGTTCTAGAGCCAGCCATATCAAAATATCGATCCCTATCCACTCTATCATAATGTGTGTGTGTGTGTGTGTGTGGAAGCGCGAGTGTGTGTGTGTGTGGGAGCGCGAGTGTGTGTGTGTGAGGGGGGGGGTGTGTGTGTGTGTGTGTGTGTGTGTGTGTGTGTGATTACCTAATTGTGATTACCTAATTGTGTTTACGGGAAAGAGCCCAAAGCTCGTATCTTCCCGTCTCCTGATCGCTTCCATTTTATACTTAGTGATACTTATCATACCTGTCCTTAAAACTATGGATTGAGATAGCATTAACTACCTCCTCGCTTAGCCAATTCCAATTATCAACTACTCTTACACTGAAAAAGTATTTCCTTACATCCTGCAAAGAAGTTTTCTTACGAAGCTTCAAACTATGACCTCTAGTTCTAGAGCCAGCCATATCAAAATATCGATCCCTATCCACTCTATCATAATGTGTGTGTGTGTGTGTGTGGAAGCGCGAGTGTGTGTGTGTGTGGGAGCGCGAGTGTGTGTGTGTGTGTGTGTGTGTGTGTGTGTGTGTGTGTGTGATTACCTAATTGTGGTTACCTAATTGTGTTTTATACTTAGTGATACTTATCATACCTGTCCTTAAAACTATGGATTGAGATAGCATTAACTACCTCCTCGCTTAGCCAATTCCAATTATCAACTACTCTTACACTGAAAAAGTATTTCCTTACATCCTGCAAGCAAGTTTTCTTACGAAGCTTCAAAATATGATCTCTAGTTCTAGAGCCAGCCATATCAAAATATCGATCCCTATCCACTCTATCATAACCATGAAGGAATTTAAAGACTGACACCATATCCCCCCTCACTCTTCTAGCTTCGAGTGATGGTAAGTCTAATTCCTTCAGCCTCTCATCATAACCGAGATTGCGTATTTCTGGCACCAGTTTCGTGGCATGTCTTTGAACTTTTTCAAGCTTAGCTATGTGCTTTTTCAAGTGCGGATTCCAAAAGGGGGCTGCATATTCGAGTTTTGGCCTCACATAGGTTACATAAATATTTCTGAACATTTCCTTGTCCATGTGCCTGAAGGCTACCCTTACATTTGATAAGAATGCATATGCTGCCCTTACTATGCCATTTATATGTATTTCTGGAGACAAATCTGCCAGTATGTTTACTCCTAGATCTCTCTCATTTTCTGTCTCTTGAAGTTGTACTCCAGCCACCGAGTAAGTCAAGCTTGGGCCTTCTTGCACTTGTACCCATTCTCATTACCTTACATTTTGAAGTATTAAATTTCATTAGCCACTTTTCTGACCACTCATGCAGATTATTTAGATCCTCCTGAAGTTCTCTACCATTGTTCTCGTTTTTTACTTTCTTCACAATCTTTGCATCATCTGCAAACATATTCATGAATGAATTTACAGACTCTGGTAGGTCATTTACATATACAAGGAACAAAAGTGGCCCTAAAACTGAACCCTGTGGAACTCCACTACTAACTCTTCTCCATTCAGACACTGAGTGTCTTACTCTAACCCTCTGTTCCCTTCCTTCTAAGTAAGTTTTTATCCATTCCATAACATTTCCACCTATTCTAGCCATTGATTGCAACTTCCTAATAAGTCTCCCATGTGGAACAGTGTCAAACGCTTTCTGGAAGTCTAGGAATATGCAATCTGCCCAGCCCTCTCTTTCCTGTAAGATTTGGCTTACCTCATCATAAAATTCTAATAAGTTTGTTACTGTTGATCTACCTTCTCTGAAGCCATGTTGCCTCACTGACAAAAAGTTGAAGGATTCCAAGTGAAGAGAGATATGTTTCCTTAGTAGTTTCTCCATAACTTTGCAAACTATGCTGGTCAAGGAAACTGGTCTATAGTTCAGAGCCGTATCCCTCCTTCCCTTTTTGAAGATAGGTATCACATTTGCTTGTTTCCAGCATCTTGGAATCTCCCCTGACTCCAGTGACTTTTTAAATATGATACTTAGTGCCACTGATATTGAGTTTGCGCATTTTTAAGCACATGAGGGGATATGTCATCAGGACCTGTAGCTTTATGAACATCTAAATCCATCAGCGCTTTGCATACCTCTGTGGCTGTAAGGTTGATGTTCTCTAATACCGGCCCTTGAGCTTCTATCACTGCAATCTGAGGGGGTGGGGTATTTTCTACTGTAAATACTGACTGAAACTCCTTGTTCAATTCTTTGCAGGTCTCTTCATCCGTCTCAGTGATGCTTCCATCCGCTCTCTTTAGCCTTAAAACCTGTTCTTTTACCTTCAGTTTTCCTCTGATAAAGCTGTGGAAAAGCTTGGGATTTTCTTTAGCCTTCCTGGTGATGTCCCTCTCATAGTCTCTCTCTGCCTCTCTCCTTTTACTTAGGTAGTCATTTCTTGCTCTTTTGTAGGTTTGCCAGGCATTTATGTTTTTTCTCCTCCTATACCTTTTCCAGCATTTGTCTCTCCACTCCTTAGCTCTTTTACGCCCATTATCGAACCATTTCTCTCTGGCATGAATTACACCTACTTTGGTAACAGGTATGCAGCAATCTACTATCTTCCCATATTTCTCACAAAAGATGTCATACATATCTTGTACAGATTTGTTGTAAAATAAGGTTCTCCAGTCAATAACTGTAAAAAGCTCATTCATTTTGATGTAATCTCCTTTCGGATAGTTCCTCCTCATGTCCTCAGTGCCTCTACTCTCAGGAAGAATATCTTCAATGATATACTCCATCAACAACACACAGTGGTCACTCTTTCCAATTGGTGGTTCATACTCAATTTTTTCAATATCCAACACATTATCTGTGAACACTAGATCAAGTAGTGATGGCTCATCCCCACCCCTGGCCCTTGTTGGTTCCATTACATGCTGGTGTAGGAAATTCCCTTGTACGCAATCTAGGAATCTTGCCCCGAATGAGTCCTCACCACTGTGTGGGTCAAGATTTATCCAATCTATCTCTTTATGATTAAAGTCTCCCATAATCAAAATCCTACATTTTTTTCCCCGTGCCATGTTAACAACTGAGTTTATGACTTCAATAGTACCTATATGACTTTCCTCATAAACTTCAAGCCTATTTTGGTTCCTTGGTGGGTTGTATACAACAGTTATTATAATGCTCTCTGACCCAGTATTTATGCGAGCAACAAGAAATTCCTTGAACTCACTTTCTATAGCCAAGTTTATTTCTTCAACTTGAATCCTTTCACTTATGAGCAGTGCTATCCCTCCACCAGTCCTCTCAGATCTTTCAACCCTTAGTATTCTGAAGCCCTTAGGAAAAACTGTGACACTGTTTATGTCCTCACTCAACTTAGTCTCTGTAATTGCTACTATATCTGCCTTACTGTTGTGAATCCTATCTTTTAATTCTACTGCCTTACCAGCTAATCCATCAGCATTTGTGTATAACAATCTTAATGAGGCCCCATCCCCTGATCTTCTGTCATTATCTTCTTTATCTCTCCTTTGTCTGGAAGAACTCTGAAATGAAAATTTTTCTTCTGTTCTTCATTTCTTTCCTCATTTAACCTTCTTGCCTCTTGCAACAAGTTTTTTATCTTTCCCATCTCTTCCTGTGTTCTGTATCGTCTAATGAACACTTCTTTGAATTCTTGAAGGTCTTTTAGACTTTTTTTCTCAACAATATTTCCCTACATGTTTCCCCTCTCTCAAAGGTTACTTTTGTTGGTCTCGGCTTTCCTTCCCTCGAATATTTACCTAGTTGGTGTATGTTTACAATATCCTCAGGACCACAAACTACTCCAAGCTTTCTTATCAGGTCTACAACCCTAGCTTTATTTTCTTCAAGTCTCCCCTGCCATGTTGGCTCCTGGGATTAGCTTATGCCTGAGATTACCACTGTCTTCTCCTTATCAAGTGCCTGTCTGATGAGTGGGTTTGCCCTTTCCATCACAATGTCTTTCATTTTTTCGATTACTGTCTCTTTATAGTCAACTGTTTGTATGTTTTCCAGTGCCACCACCTTTACAGCCTCTTTTACTGCCACATTCCCCTTTAGTGCATCAGCAAAGGAAGTTTTCATGGCATCATTTTCCATATTCAGCTCCTGGAACTCTTTTCTGAACTGTTCAATGTTTTCCTTAATCTGGACATTCCAAGCAGCAATCTCGTCTCTCTCAGAAGAGAGCAGTGAACTAACATCTAATTCCTTTAGGTTGTCATTCAGCTGTTTGTTTTTATCTTCTTGTTTAGAAATTCTAGATTCTAGTTGACTCTTTTCCCCTTCCAGCTTCTTTATTTTTTTTTCTAGTTCCTTTCTCTCCTGCCCTTGTGCATTATTTGCTTCCTCCAAAGATCTTATTTGTTCTCTGAGTGTTTCATTCTCTTTCATTTCTCCATCCATATTCCGAATCTTTTTCATCAAGGCTTATAACCATTGCCTCTAACTTCTTGATTTTCTGTTTAAGTCTCCTAATGGCTACCCCTCCTACCGACTCATAGATGGGAGAGGTTTGGGACAGAGATGGCCTCATTTTTATGTTCTCCCTCTCACAGAATGTAGAAAGAAGAAGAGAAAGAGGGAAAAAAAGAGAAAAACTTTTATTTAAGCTTCACACAGAATTTTTATATCTCCATATAAGTGCTATTTAGTGACTCAATTTATCTCTTTTCTGGTAACACACATCTTAACTTAAAAACTTGACCATGGTAATTTAAGGATAAAGAGAAAAAGAAAAAATTGCAACAAAACAAAAGTCAAACCTGAAGGAAAAAATCGAATTTGTGTCTGAGGTGGCACCCACCTGTTTCTGCTATATATTCTTCCTACCTGATAAACTCACTAGCTAACCAAGATATGTTATCACAGGATTAGACTTTACATTTAACTCAAATATATATACAAAATTAAAAAAAATAGTAAAAGAGAAAGCTAAAAGAAAAGCAAAAAAAATGAAGAAAATAAGACAGCTGTACTACTTGGCAACTTAACTCAGTACTGTTGACAGATGGATATTTGGTATTTATTTAATTATTCAATTATTTCGTGTATCAAACTAACTAACAAGTTAATATAAATGGGAAGTGTGTGTGTGTGTGTGTGTGCAACTATCGCCAATCGGAGATGAAAATTTCTACGGTTTTAAGAATGAGAAAAACATTACGTCTATAGGCAATATTGAAGAGTCAGTTACTTTTGTACTCTAAGTTCATGTGGTGATTATTAATAAAAATTAACTACATTCATTTATACCCACAGTCACGCACGCACGCACGCAGTTTACAGCTGCTGCAAAGATTGAGAATAATGTAAAAGACAAGATCAATGGTAGAGAACTTTAGGAAGACCTAACAGTCTGCATGAGTGGTCAAAAAAGAGGCTATTTAAATGAACTGTTTAAAAATGGAAGGTGATGAGGCTGGGCACGAGTGGAATAAGGCCCAAGTTTGGGTACTCAGTATCAGGTGCAGAACTTCTAGAGATATAGAATGAGAGATTTAGAGGTAAACATATTGGCAGAACTGTCTGCAGAAATTAATATAAATGGTATAGTAAAGGTTGCA
>JAXCGZ010002133.1:65000-72500 GCA_037179515.1 Halocaridina rubra
CTCGACCACAAAGCTTTGAATTAAACCCACAAACTAGCCAAGAAGGTAAATTATATATATATATATATATATATATATATATATATATATATATATATATATATATATATATTATATATATATATATATATATATATATATATATATATATATATATATATATATGTATATATATATATATATATATATATATATATATATATATATATATATATATATATATATATATATATATATATATATATATATATATTTATATATATATATATATATATATATATATATATATATATATATATATATATATATATATATATATATATATGCATACAGCGTGCACATATTAGCAAGGAAAAGCGATGCAGATAAAGATAAATTATTATTATCTATAAATCAAGAAGAACAAGGTCACACCCCTACAAAAAAAAAAAAAATAACTGTGATGCTGTAGCAACCAAACTTGGCCTACAGGTATGGAAACTTGTTAGCCTTACTTACCATTCCCCGTTAAATGTTAATGATGCTACCTTAATACCAAAGCCACTCTCTCTGGCTCTCATTTTTCTGCCAACTCCTATAAACGTTTCCAGCGCACCTGTTCCTCAGTCTTTTCCCCTCTCTAACCCTATGCCTTCCCTTATCCTTTCTTCACGCAAAGTTCATAAGGTTCTTCGCTCGCTAAAGACGAACAAGGCATCTGGTCCCGATGGTATCCCTGCAAGGTTCCTTAAGGAGTTTGCAGATGAACTGGCTCCCGTCCTTTGCCGTCTTTTTAGCCTCATTCTGTCAACCAGTATCTATCTTTATTCTTGGAAGCATGCTCTAGTTCAACCTGTTCCTAAGAAGGGTGACCGCTCTATTCCTTCTAACTACCGACCTATTGCCCTAACCTCTATTGCTAAAGTTTTCGAAACTCTGTTCAGTACTCACTTCTTGAAACGCCTTGAATCACTTATCTTCGATCACCAGTACGGCTTCCGCAAGGCAAGATCCACTGGTGATCTCCTGTCCTATCTTACTCAAGTATGGTCATCTTCTCTGAGGAATTATGGGGAATCCTTTGTCGTCGCCCTTAATATCTCTAAGGCTTTTGACAGAGTCTGGCACAAGGCTCTGTTGGCCAAACTCCCTGCCTATGGCTTTACCCCTTCTTTCTGTTCTCTGATTTCCAGTTTTCTTACTGACCGTTCTATATCTGTAGTTGTTGATGGCGCGACATCTAGCCCTTTCTCTTTTACCAGTGGTGTTCCACAGGGTTCTGTTCTTTCCCCTACTCTCTTCCTTCTCTTCATCAATGATCTTCTACAATCCCCATCTTCCTCTCTGCTTCATGCCTTTGCTGATGATTCTACCCTTCAACTTTCCTGTGCCTTTTCTTCACAACCTTCATCTGTTACTCGTAATCAATCTCGTATCACTCTTTCTTCTACTCTTAACTTCGATTTGCAGAGAGTATCTGAGTGGGGCACTCAAAATTTAGTTAAATTCAATGCCTCCAAGACACAGTTTCTGGCTATCTCTTTATCTTCTTCTTCTCCTGATAACCCTATTGTCTTCGAAACTAATGAAATTTACCTTCTTAAGTCTATCAACATATTAAGAATCGTTAAAGCCTCTAACTTGTCTTGGGGGAATCACATAATCCAAATTTCTAAATCTTCATCCAAAATATTGGGGGGTTTGTTTCGTTTTCGTCATCACTTTTCCTCTTTGCAGTTACTTTAAATTTACAAAGGTCTTATCCGTCCCTGCTTAGAATACTGCTCACACATCTGGGGTGCTTCTTCCTTTACTTATCTTCTTGATAGGGTTGAATCTAAGGCAGTCAGACTCATCAATGATCCTTCTCTTACTTCTAACCTGGATTCTCTCTCTCTTCGCCGTAAGGTATCTTCCCTTTCACTTTTCTATCGCTACTACTTCCATCGCTGCTCTGATGAGTTGGGGAGTTGCATCCCTCCTCCACTGCCGAGGCCACGTAACACTCGCCAAGCGGCCTCATCTTACAGGTACTGTGTGGAGATTTGTAGCTCGCGGATTGGCTGGTGCAGCGACTGCTTCTTCCCATCTACCTCCAGACTCTGGAACTCTCTTTCTCCTTCTGAATTTCCTAATTCTTATGACCTCTCTTCTTTCAAAAAGCAGAACTATCGTCATTTCAGAGCCTAGTCCTCATATCTCTAGGTCCTCTGTACTTTGACTGGTTTTTTTCTGTCTGTCGTTTTCCTTTGGGTGACATTACCTCATCTCTGCCTTGTCCTTAACCTTTTTCTTTTCCTTCGTTTTGGTGTTTTCTCGTGCCCGGGCCTTTATTGATGAGGGCAGTTTCTGTCTGTCCCGGTGTCACACTCTTAAAAAAAAAAACTGTTTTAGCAAATTTATCTCCAAGTTATATCCCACTAAGTCTCGATCTATTTCTGTCCTTATAAAAGAGCCATATTTCCCTTCGTAATAAGGGTATCTTAGAGTAAAATTCCTCAACTCTTTGCGGGAGGAAATACTCAGCTAATAACTTGAATGCATATAGGCCTATAAAAATAACCAATATTTTGAAAAATTCATGCTAAGCTCCACATAAATGTCTAGTTCCGCCATCCCTAAAATATATTCACTATCATTAAGTTCTCTATCAAGGCCTAAGTATTAATAAGACCAACAAGGTTTACATCTATTCATGCATAATATTTCGCACATATTTGACAATTTCGTTTTAAAATTGTGGTAAAGGAGTTTATGGAGTTATTAAGATAAGAGAAATGGATTTCTCGGCTTTACAAGCTTTTAGAGATAAAAAAAAATAATAGGCTAATTAATAAATTGAATTTATATGGTGTTACTTAAAACTCTAACTACTCGTAAACAGTGAAATTCTTATTAAGTTTCGATATCGTTTTTACATATCTATGTACCTTTAACGTAACGGAACCCGTCCTATGGAGAACAGAATTTATGTATTTTCTATTTTTCTTATTGCCTTTCGTAATCAACACTGATGTAAATATTAAAACAAATAAATTGTGTTATATTACTATTGATATAATATCAGTAATAGTTCTAATTATTACTTTTATTTCTAAAACGAAATAAAAAATAATTAGACCCATGCATCAATTTCCCATGTTTACATTGATGTTCACGAGAGCATTCGTATAGTTAAACGACGTGGAATTTTCTCGGTAACAATTTACGATTAAAATGACATTTGTGAATTTCAGTGATGTGTAAAAGGCCAACTGGGAAAAAAATCGAATACCTTGCCTTAACTTGGCAATAATGGCCTAGAGATATTTTGGCGCGCAAGCTCAGGTATGTTATTGCGTCATTTTCAATATTTCGTTACTTTTAAAAGATGACACACATATTTCTACCTGTAAATCAAATTTCATACTTGTATATAAAACCATTGTAAGTTGCTGAGTAGTAACTGTCGCGGCTTTGATTCGTCAGATCGTGAGTACGAGGCCCGCCAAGGTTTGAGGTTAGAAAGGGCATTCAGACAGGGTAGCTGTCGCACTTGCCAGAACCGGGGTCCTTCGCAAGAATGCACCGTCCTATCCCTCGATAGAGAAGTGAGTCCGTGACATAAAACCGATCACATATTGATCAATTGTTAACTTTAAGAAATACATTGTCAGGGAGCCTCAAGTCATTGACATTTGATACATTTTTATTTTTATTATTATTATTATTATTTTTATTATTATTATTATTATTATTATTATTATTATTATTATTATTATTATTATTATTATTATTATTATTATTATTATTATTATTATTATTAAGGTTATTATTATTATTATTATTATTATTATTATTATTATTATTATTATTATTTTTATTATTATTATTATTATTTTTATTATTATTATTATTATTATGCGCCCTGTGGGGCGGGCACAACATCAAAGAATAGCCTCAACGTATTCCCTGCGTGTCGTAAAAGGCGACTAAAGTGGACGGGGCGGGGGGACTAGGAATCCCCCCCCCTTGTATCAATCTCCTGCGAGACGTCAAAGAAGAAAGGAAAACAATTAGGGGAATTACTTTGTTTTCCTTTTTTGATGTCGGCCACCCCCCAATTAAAGGGGGAAACAGCCAAGGTAGATAAATAAATAAATATAAATCATAGCACCACGATATATTTATACACAGGATGATTGAATTTTGTAGCTATGAAATTTTATTGTATTTGAGTACTGTACAATAATTCCTCCCAGCTATATGGACAGGGTGGAATGAGTGTTGGAAAGTTTCTTTATAACGGCTCCACAGTGATTTTCTTTCTCTCCCTATTACACTTGTATCCGTCTTTAGCGTAGTCGAGATCAATTTTCGGTATATGATTACCTTTACATACCCAATTATATAAAATTTTCGTGAAATATATTGTATTAGGTTTGGTTAGATTTCTTCACATTTAAGAAACGACTTGATAATTTAGATTATTATTTTTTAATTGTTTTGCATAATTTTTCAGTGCTTTGTATTTCGTTTCATTTGTTGGGATGTGAATGTAAATATTTACAACTTTTTTTTATAGGCAGTCAATTATCGTTTTAATAATTCTAAACGAAAATATGTACGGTCTGTGTGATATAAATTATTTGTTCGTTAACACTAATACATCAGTAATGAACTGAAACGTAAGATTTTTTTATGCGTAGATTTGTTTAGTTGCTCTTTATTTCCTTCAAAAGTACATAAGACATCGACTATATTTCCCTAGTAAAGACACGGGGACGTTTTCCTACGATCTATCGGTGAACATGCTGTTTTGCAACGGCATGTTGCCCGAAACCAGAGGTTTCCGCCAACAGCCTGTTCACGGAAATAATCGAGAACGCTCAACATATCGGGCAAAGGAAAAAGTCGTTGAAAGTCTTTGATGATTACTCTGTGTGATATATATAATATCGTAGAATATATCAATTTGTGAATATATTCAATTCTTGGATGTTAAGTATTATTTACACCGACTATATTAATTAAATATGAATATGATATTTTAATTTAATTTCGGGTTTTCTTTACATTTGGGGTGTCGTCTGCCACTGCATTTGCGCATAGACAGAACTGGCTGGTTTTTCGTCTTGTTAAATATTTAGGTACCCATATGCTCTTCCTCTTCCTTTTTTTTTTCATTTTATCTTTAGTGCAGTGCTATGGCATACAATACAATAGCTAAAATTGTTCGGATAATCTCATTTTCCTTTTGTGCTCCGCTGTTCAACTCTGTATTGTTGTATGCTCCTGCTTGACGATCGCCTGCTCAGTTGGCGACCACTGGGAACCGTGTCATATATTTCATGAGACATGTCGGCGAATACGCTGTAGCACGTCACGGTGTTGCAGGAAAGATGTGCCCGAGTGATAGGCCAATTAACATAGCCCTATAACTATTTTACATCAAAACTTTACTGAATTTGAAAAAAAAACTAGAGAGAGAGCAATTCATTCTTTTCCAACTTTTAAAGGTTTGGATGATTTCGTTCATTCAGAGAGAGAGAGAGAGAGAGAGAGAGAGAGAGAGAGAGAGAGAGAGAGAGAGAGAGAGAGAGAGAGAGAGAGAGAGAGAGAGAGAGAGCACTGGCAGTTGAAGTTCTAAATGATTACAATTTCAATAAATATAGAATGCAAAGTCCCAGGTGTTGCTGGTGATGTCATATTCCTCGATATTATTTATTTATTATTTAATATTAATTATTATTATTTATTATTAATATTATTATTATTATTATTATTATTATTATTATATTATTATTATTATTATTATTATTATTATTATTATTATTATTATTATTATTATTATTAGTATTATTGTTGTTGTTGTTATTAATGTTGTAATTGTTGGTGGTGGAGGTGCTTGTTTTGGTGATTTTGGTGTTGTTTTCGTTGTTTTTACTTTTGTTTATCTGTTGTAGTGGCAGAAGAAAAATAATCACCTCATTCCTATCTAGAAGGCGACTGACAGGGTGAGAGGAGTGGATAGAGGGGCGGCCTCATACACGCTCTTCTATACTTAACCTCTCCCCTCATCATAGCAACTTATTACAAAGTTAAGGGTGGACATGGTATGATGAAATTCTGCTAGCGACTTTCTTTCGTTACGGTTGTTGCCACTGCTGGCTTAAACCGATTGAGGCAACAAATATGAACTACACACCGGTTTCCTAAGTTCACTTGGCATTATGCTAGTAACTGGTTCTTAATGAATATATTTTTATTTATTTCCCCTTTAATCCCACCAAATAGTTTTGGTTCAATGTATATAATTAATTGCTGATATATTTCCCCTGCCGGGTATTATCTTTTGCTTGATATGGCTGTGATTTTCTATAATTAACCTTTTGATAATAATCTTTATGCATCTGTTCTTGGCAAGAAGCCCTATGCTTGTAATCCCCGTCTCCTGGTTGAGTTTTGGCATCACTGGCACATGTCATTTGTTCATATTCTGGATTTAAGTGCGGATTCCAGAAGACTGCTGCATTTTTCTGGTTTCGGGTTTCCATGAGTTCGATAAATATTATTAAAGACTTCGTTATGCACATGTCAAATGGTCATCCCTATGTTTGCTTTGAAGTTTGCACTATATCATTTATATTCAATTCTGGGGAAAAATATATAAATTCTTTAACCTTGATTTATAATAATAATAATAATAATAATAATAATAATAATAATAATAATAATAATAATAATAATAATAATAATAATAATAATAATAATAATAATAATAATGATAATAATAATAATAATAATAATAATAATAATATAATAATAATAATAATAATAATAATAATAATAATAATAATAATAATAATAATAATAATAATAATAATAATAATAATAATAATAATCGTGGCTCAAGCGGTAGCATCCGCGACTCTGAGGCGTCAGGTCGAGGGTTCGCGCCCCGTCACGGTCTGAGGTTAGCAATGGCATGCACTCAGGGTAAAGATTACATCTGCCAAAACAAGTCCTTCGCAAGAAGGCAACCGTCCTAGCCCTTGGTTGAAAAGGGAGTCCGTGACGTAAAACCGGAATAATAATAATAATAATAATAATAATAATAATAATAATAATAATAATAATAATAATAATAATAATAATAATGATAATAAAAATAATAATAATAATAATAATAATAATAATAATAATAATAATAATAATAATAATAATAATAATAATAATAATAATCTATCTATCTATCTACCTTGGCTGTTTCCACCATTGGGGGGTAGCCGACATAAAAAAAAAGAAACAATACGGGGATTACTCTCCCCTCTACTCCCCTTCTTCTTTGATGTCTCACGGGAGGTTAATACAAGAGGGGGATTCCCAGTCCCCTTGCCCCGTCCACTTTTAGTCGCCTCTTACGACACGCAGGGAATACGTTGGGGCTATTCTTTGATGTTGTGCCCCCCACCACATAATAGTAATAATAATAATAATAATAATAATAATAATAATAATAATAATAATAATAATAATAAT
>JAXCGZ010002133.1:80000-98866 GCA_037179515.1 Halocaridina rubra
TAATTGCTACAATATCTGCCTTACTGTTGTGAATCCTATCTTTTAATTCTACTGCCTTACCAGCTAATCCATCAGCATTTGTGTATAACAATCTTAATGAGGCCCCATCCCCTGATCTTCTGTCATTATCTTCTTTATCTCCCCTTTGTCTGGAAGTATTCTGTAACGAAAATGTTTCTTCTCTTCTTCATTTCTTTCATCATTTAACCTTCTTGCCTCTTGCAACAAGTTTTTGATCTTTCCCATCTCTTCCTGTGTTCTGTATCGTCTAATGAACACTTCTTTGCATTCTTGAAGGTCTTTTAGACTTTTTTTTCTCAACAATATTTCCCTACATGTCTCCCCTCTCTCAAAGGTTACTTTTGTTGGTCTCGGCTCTCCTTCCCTCGAATATTTACCTAGTTGGTGTATGTTTACAATATCCTCAGGACCACATACTACTCCAAGGTTTCTTATCAGGTCTACAACGTTAGCTTTATTTTCTTCAAGTCTCCCCTGCCATGTTGGCTCCTGGGATTCACTTATGCCTGAGATTACCACTGTCTTCTCCTTATCAAGTGCCTGTCTGATGAGTGGGTTTGCCCTTTCCATCACAACGTCTTTCATTTTTTCGATTACTGTCTCTTTATAGTCAACTGTTTGTATGTTTTCCAGTGCCACCACCTTTACAGCCTCTTTTACTGCCACATTCCCCTTTAGTGCATCAGCAAAGGACGTTTTCATGGCATCATTTTCCATATTCAGCTCCTGGAACTCTTTTCTGAACTGTTCAATGTTTTCCTTAATCTGAACATTCCAAGCAGCAATCTCGTCTCTCTCAGAAGAGAGCAGTGAACTAACATCTAATTCCTTTAGGTTGTCATTTAGCTGTTTGTTTTTATCTTCTTGTTTAGAAATTCTAGATTCTAGTTGACTCTTTTCCCCTTCCAGCTTCTTTATTCTTTTTTCTAGTTCCTTTCTCTCCTGCCCTTGTGCTTTATTTGCTTCCTCCAAAGATCTTATTTGTTCTCTGAGTGTTTCATTCTCTTTCATTTCTCCATCCATATTCCGAATTTTATCATCAAGGCTTGTAACCATTTCCTCTAACTTCTTGATTCTCTGTTTAAGTCCTCTGATGACTACCCCTTCTCCCGACCCATGGGTGGGAGAGGTTTGGGACAGAGATGGCTTCATTTTTATGTTCTCCCTCTCACAGAATATAGAAAGAAGACGAGAAAGAGGAAAAAAAAAAGAAAAGTGTGTGTGTGTGTGTGTGTGTGTGTGTGTGTGTGTGTATATATTTATATATATATATATATATATATATATATATATATATATATATATATATATATATATATATATATATATATATATATATAAAAGCATAACTGCACTTAGAAGGTCACGGAGAGTGATCACGCTAAAAAAAAAATATTAGATTTAAGCGAAATGAAACCTTCAACAAGTATTGTTATTAATGTACCAAATTTAATATATAAAATAAAATAACATACTGGATGAGCAATATACATCTATATATATATATATATATATATATATATATATATATATATATATATATATATATATATATATATATATATATATATATATATATATGTATATATATATATATATATATATATATATATATATATATATATATATATGTATATATATATATATATATATATATATATATATATATATATATATATATATATATCAGCAAGCGAAGGGGAAATTTGTTTAGAAAAAAAGTTTCAATTTTCATGGTCGAATATTGGTTGATTTACAAGGTTTAGATGCAAGAAAACTTGGGGGGAGAGGGAGAGAGAGAGAGAGAGAGAGAGAGAGAGAGAGAGAGAGAGAGAGAGAGAGAGAGAGAGAGAGAGAGAGAGAGAGAGAGAGAGAGAGATTAATGAGTGTTTGTTAACTAAAAAGTACTTTAAAATGTACTGTGGCTGGTAGTAGAGTAAGAAGTAATTAGCTCTCTGATACCAAATGCAGTTTAGGAAGCGACTAACAGGTATATCCTTGCTGATGTGAGAGCAAAAATGTATCCAATGCTTATCGTATATAAGTGGCTTAAAAGGATATTCTTTTTTTATGATTTAACTAATACGTAATGCCATTCATAATTACCTCTTTTGGTCATTTATATAATAACATTTATCTAATTATACTAAAGGGAAAAAACCCTTTTCTCGTTATTTTCCGTCTCCCGATCGGTCTCATTTTTGCACTCACTGGCACCTGTCATATCTGACCAAAAAACTATGAATGCATTTAGCATTTACTGTTTCCTCGCCTAGTGAATTCCAATTTTTAAGTATTCTTACACTTCGTAAACAGTAGTTCCTTACATCCTGCAAAGATTTCTCTCGAAATTTCAAGCCCTGACCTCTAGTTATATAGAGCCACCCATAGCAAAGCATCGTTCCGTTTTCACTCTGTCAAAGCCATGAAGACATTTAAAAACCATCACCATATCCCTCCTCTTCCTTATAACTTCTAGGTTCGTCCTATCTCACTCAAACTTTCCTAACAAATAAGATTACTTATCTATGTTATCAGCTTCGAAACATGTCTTTGAACCTCAGCCAATTTATTAATATATTTCAAGAGCGTATACCAAAAGGGCGCTGTACAGTCACATAATTCACGTAAATATTTCTGAACATTTTTTTGTCCATATGCATGAAGGTCACCCTTCATGTTAGCTAAGAAAACATATGCTGGCTTTACCATACTCTCTATATGCATTTCTAGAGACAAATCCGTTAATACGTTTACCCCTAAACCATTAATTTTCTTTTTCTTGAGGTTCCACGCCTACTACTGAATGCCCAAACTTGGGCTTTCTTGTAGTCACGCCCATTGTCATTGCGTGACATTATTGAAGTGTTGATTCTCATTAACCACATGTCTGACCACTTATGTAAATTATTTAGGTATTCCTGAAGTTCTCTTACATTACTTTCTAACGTTTAAATTCTTCACAATGTTTTCATGTTGTTTTGTAAATATATACACCAATATTCCACATACAATTGGAATATGATGACATGGAGATCGACACGAAAGTGCTTTTTAGAAATATTGAAATATGATATGCAGATTTTTATCTGCTGTGGTTACTTAGTTGGTATGGTGGCATGATTTGTCGCTTTCGACACGAGTTTAAGTCCTCTAATATTCTAAAAGTTTTTCGTTGATGATAGTATTGTTAATATCACGGTTTCATTGTGAATATATATATATATATATATATATATATATATATATATATATATATATATATATATATATATATATATATATATATATATATATATATATATATATATATATATATACACTTTAATGCCACATGCAACTGTAATAGTATGATATAGAGAACGACGGAAACACACTAGATTGATTTGGCTAAATTATGAAATGCAAATTTTTATCTGCTGTAGTAGTCCGGTTGGTATGGTGGCATGATTCTTTAGCTAGCGACACGAGTTCGAGTCCCCTGAGGCTCTAACGAATTTTTCGTGGATAAAGATATTTTTAACATCACAGTTTTATTATGTATATGTGTGTGTGTGTATATATATATATATATATATAAATATATATATATATATATATATATATATATATATATATATATATATATATATATATATATATATATATATATATATATGCAACTGTAATAGTATGATATAGAGAACGACGGAAACACACTAGATTGATTTGGCTAAATTATGAAATGCAAATTTTTATCTGCTGTAGTAGTCCGGTTGGTATGGTGGCATGATTCTTTAGCTTGCGACACGAGTTCGAGTCCCCTGAGGCTCTAACGAATTTTTCGTGGATAAAGATATTTTTAACATCACAGTTTTATTATGTATATGTGTGTGTGTGTATATATATATATATATATATATATATATATATATATATATATATATATATATATATATATATATATATATATATATGCAACTGTAATAGTATGATATAGAGAACGACGGAAACACACTAGATTGATTTATATATATATATATATATAGCTATATATATATATATATATATATATATATATATATATATATATATATATATATATATATATATATATATATATATATATATATATATATATATATATATATATATATATATATATACGTATATATATATATATATATATATACGTATATATATATATATATATATATATATATATAAATATATATATATATATATATACGTATATATATATACGTATATATATATATATATATATATATATATATATATATATATATATATATATATATATATAATATATACATTGCGCACATACTCGCATACATATGCATATAAATAACATATATATATATATATATATATATATATATATATATATATATATATATATATATATATATATATATATATACGTCACCTTGTGTCACCAAATTAATGAAAAATGAATGTCAGACTTGCACAAAAAAACCTTTTTCCTTAATTTCTTCAAAATATTACATAAATCCTTGACGTAGTACCGAAAGCCAATTCACTTTTTGTCAGAATGTGCATTTTCGTTCGTTGTCATACAAAATAAAGCAACGATCAATAAAAAAAACTATTTAATGTTTTGAAAACAATAAATGGACACCAGTTAGATGCAGTGATATTCATTTTTCTTTTCAGTTTCCATCCGGTTATGACTGTTTAAACCAGTCTTGACACATTATAATCGACGGTTGAATCTAGTTACGAGGTAAAGATACGTTTTTCTCGGTACGATTATCGCTCAGCGATGATCGTTCATGGCTCAACGATGATCGTCAAGCGATTGTCTAAAGCACTAATTCTTTGTTTTTGAATGGGACTGCTTTGCTTCGAGCGACTGCCACGGCATTCGCTCGAAGCAAAACAGCCCCATTAAAAAAATAAAGAATTAGTGCTCTAAACAATCGTTTGACGATCATCGTTGAGCCATGAACGATCATCGTTGAGCGATAATCGCATCTAGCAAAATGTACCTTTAGACAGTGTCTATCACAAGTCAGTGATCAACAGTAATGATGTAATAAAAAAAAACAATATTGTCGCATCTCTTTGGTTATTTAAACCAATATTGATAACGCAAAAAATTACACGCTTTCGGTCATCGACAATTGACGGTTTTTTTTTTTTATCACTATCGACTATTAGTAAAATTTATGACTTAAAAAAACAATATCGTTAAATATATTGGTTTATTGAATATTGAAGCCAATTCCGGTGCAAAACAAGAACTATTTATGTCATTAAAGCAACTCTCTTCTACATTTATTCAATAACAAATTATAATAATATTGCAACTCTCCGATAATCATCAAAAATAATTTTATTAGATATCCTCAATGATCGACATTTATGTTGCAATAACAAAAGCGATATTACTGCATCGCCTCAATTATCGACAATTGAAGAAAATTCGACGAGAAACAATAACTATTTTTTGTTTAATGTTTATCGAGAATCACGATACAATATTAAGATTATCACATCTTTTCAATTATCCACAATTTAAGCCAATTACGATGTAAAACAACAGCAATTTTTTATTACACATCGGCAACTCATGACAATTATATATAAAAAAGAATATTATTATAGCATCTGATACAATATTATCGCATTTCTATAGTTCTCGAAACTTTAAGTCAAGAACGAAAACAGCTCTATAGCACATCAGTTGTTATCGACAAGTATACTTCAAAAACAAAAATGGATATTATCACATCTCTCCGATTATCAATAATTTAGGGCAAATATATTATAAGAACAATAACAATTTTATCACTCCTCTTCGATATTGATCAAAGAGACCAATATTATCGTACCCCTTCTATCCATGACTTTTCAAACCAATTATGATGTCATAGAGAAAAAGCCATTTTTTTCATATTTTCGATTATTTCCAATTTTGAGCTTTCAAAATGCTATAAATATATAAAAATAATCTGTGCAATCTTCAAATTGGCTTTAGAAAACATTGAAGACCTTCCTGTGCAAGAAATGTAGATGGAACTGACTGATAATATATTAAATAATGATTTAAGAGCAATTCCAGAATCATCACATATATGATTATCGTTAATTTCAACTGCTCAAAATTCCACAAATATAACTTACAATATCCATGCTGGAGTTGGAAAAATAAGAAAGACCCTCCCACGCACGAGCTGAAGAGGGAGCTGTCTGAGAATACAATGAAAATTCATTCATTGCTTTACATCTGAGGTGAGGAACATTCAAGGACCCCCAAGGATTTCGAAAAGCAACAATCATCACCAATGACAGCTACAGGTGGATAACGGATGTCATTGAGAACTCCATGCAGTCACGTCACGAGGTTTTCGAGGAAAGAGAGAGAGAGAGAGAGAGAGAGAGAGAGAGAGAGAGAGAGAGAGAGAGAGAGAGAGAGAGAGAGAGAGAGAGAGAGAGAGAGAGATTGGAAGAACATGGAAAGTGTGTGGTTTTTTAAGATCCCAATGAGAGTGCACAAATTACCATCTGTAGACTGTTTAATAAATGCAAAAATCGTTCAGAAACGAAAGCTATAAATTTCGCTGGTTGTGTCCTGCTTCTGAAAATTATTTTAGAATTTGACAGATTTTTGTTAGCATACACATACAATTACGCAAACACACACACACACACACATACACGTTCATATACATGCACACACATAGACATGCATACACACCTGCAAATATTCTAAAAACTGTTGGCATTGATACTAAATATCAGTTGTATTTGGTAACGATGAATGAGATAAAGTTACCACAACTTGAAGCTAGAAAAAGGAGGGGGGAATATGGAAACCGTCTGTAAAATCTTTCATGGTCATGACAGAGTTGATAGGAGGGATACTTTGATAAAGGGTGACTAGAACTGGAGGTCATGATTTTAATCTTCACAAGAAAATGTCTTTCTAAGCAGTAAAAAAAGAAAAAGCACTCCTTGTGTAAGATGAGTTTATACTTGAAATGCGCCGAGTGAAGAAACAGTAAGCGCTATTTTAATTTATATTTTAAGGGTATGATAAGTGTCAGTTAATTGCTCTTTCCCGTGATCAAATTGAGAAAAATACACACAACCGCACAAACAACAGTAGTGTAAGTTGTTAGTAGCAAGTATATATATTTTTCAAGTCCATCATTCCGTATAACAAAGCCATATTCCCCCTTATAAGGGGGGTGGTTGAGTCAAAGAAAATACTTTGACTTTTTGTGGGAAGTAAATACAGAGGAGGGGATTCCCAGTCCCCTCGCTCCGCTCCATTTAGTCAGGTTTTACGACACGCAGGGGAAGACGGAGGAAGTATTCTTACCCCCCTCCCTCAGAGGAAATATTTTCCAAGTACATACCTGTTATGTTCTATGGCCAGAAGACGGGAAACCTCTCTCACTTTTAAGTAACCAGGCGAGTATAGTAAGAGTGAAAAGGGGAGGAAGAAAATTATGGCACTAAATAGTGGCACTCTTGAGATTGAAATAACCTCAAAATCTCATCTAGATACAGGGTCACTACAAAGAAAATAACAGTATTTTTATTCCGTAATTGTGCGAAAACGAGTGGACAAATGTATGACTGTATCAGTAATATGAGTTAATGTCAGTGCACAATGTATGTACATACGTGACTCTGGTTACTGACCGTGACATAGAGCAAAATGACGGTAAAATTGACAACAAAAGTGACAGTTATATATGATTGGGTGAAGGGAGAATTAATTTGTCATTTCCCTGTTTTAGAGTCTGACGACTGTACCGTATGATAGTTTTACTAATCTTCTTCTTCTTCTTCTTCTTCTTCTTCTTCTTCTTCTTCTTCTTCTTCTTCTTCTTCTTCTTCTTCTTCTTCTTCTTCTTCTTCTTCTTCTTCTTCTTCTTCTTCTCCTCCTTCTTCTTATTTTTCTTCTTCTTCTTCTTCTTCTTAAACCGTGCAAAATCACGATCGGTAATTAATTATTCTCTTACCAAGAATACCCTCATTAAGATCATTTACACTCGCCACGCTCTGCTGTGTCCACCCCCATAATGGGGACTAATAGTGACATGAAAGAAAAAATAACTCTCATTTTGGGGGCTATTGAGTCTTTTTTTTTTTAATGATTGTGACACCAGGACGGGCCAAAAAATAATAAAAGAAAACAGCCCTCATCAGGCCTGGGCAAGAGAATACATAAAGTAAAGAGAAACAGAGATGGAGAGTGTAATGACTTGTCAGATGTGAAGGGATAATAAAAGATGTATAATGAATATCAAACAATATTCAGTGTAGCTGTAGGCATAGAAAAAGGACCGTAACTGAAGGAAGACTTAACATCGAACTGTCCTAGCACACATATTTAAGTTCAACAAACCTTCAGCTGTATTATCGCAACTGGCGGCTGATGCCATGAGCCAACCTACTAAGACACAGATAAAGAAAATTTAAATATTATCGTACAATATAATTAGAAGAAAGAAAAAATAACACCAAAGAAATTGACAATTGTATGCACACATATATATACCATCCTTAATGAAATAAACAACGCCAAATTATTCATTCATAATGTTTACAGCCATTGTGGAACAAGTCAACTCAAAATCGTGCCGGTCCCAAACATGGATAATATGTAGAGGGTTGATGTTAGCAAAGGAGTCCGGCCGTAAGTTTTAAATCACTGCCAACAATTAGTCTTAAAAACACACACACACACACACACACACACACACACACACACACACACACACACACACACACACACACACACACACACACACACACACTTGTGAGAAACATGATAAAAGCTTCCGACGAAGAATGAGGAATAATATATTAATAGTTAATTACAGACATAGAAAAATAAAAGAAAAGGGAATATTAAATATGACACAAATTCAACCATTCCTCAGAGCAAAGGAGAAGCCCGTGGCGAATACGCTCAACCAGTTAAGAGGAACTGTCTGAAGGAGAAAAAATAGCTTTCTCATTCTATATACTGTATTTTTTTGTTCTATTGATGTAAAAGGCCCTGAACTCCATGAGGTATACAGAGAAGTCAGTAAGGTTCTTAACAGCTCTATAAATGATGTCGGGTTTGCACTCAACAAGTTGTTTTTCAATACATTCTTTTATTTCTCATTACTGTTTTGAGAACCTGCGTTGTCATGGTTTAAAAGCCTCCCCAGGGTACTTCGAAGGTAAACATTACGTCTTGGAAAAGGTTGTGCTCTCCGGAAGTGCATTTTGGCCCTAAAATTTAAAGTTTTCATGCAGCAAAAGTGAACTTTGGCTTGTAAATAGGTCCATGCAAAAATGTTTTAGAAGTTGACAAGGATCTGTATATGCCCTTTTCATATGCATTTTTCCTTGTCTAAGGTTATGATATAGCGGAATTCACCGCAGAGAAGTCTTTGCCAGAGGTCTACTCATAGTGCCTGATGAGTTGTTACTGCTCTTTGGATGATAGTCATCACGGCTATCTCGTACTGTTTGTTTGTTTTACGTCACGGACTCCCTTTTCAACCAAGGGCTAGGACGGTTGCCTTCTTGCGAAGGACTTGTTTTGGCAGATGTAATCGTTACCCTCAGTGCATGCCCTTGCTAACCTCAGACCGTGACGGGGAGCGAACCCTCGACCTGACGCCATAAAGTCGCGGACGCTACCGTTTGAGTCACGGTGATTACACGGCTCTCTCGTACTCATGCTCAGCATATCAAAGTGACCGATAATGCCTTTTTGCCTGCTACAGGTTGGTCTTCCATGCCTATACCATAGTTCGAATCCGCTCTTCCCATGGCATTTTTTTTATTTATTTATGTCGAGGATATGCATGTGATAGCAGTAACTTCGGTAGGCTTCCAGCATCCTGCCAACTCAATAGGTTTATGGCGTACATGAGTGGAAACGACGAGCCAAGAGGGGCATCAGCTTCATCAGGAAACTCAAGGACGAGAATAAGCCATTGTGGGATTGTCCTGTGACACTGCAGTTTTACATTTTTAATCAACGGAAGATTTTGGTGTGGCAAAGTTTCTGTAACGTGATACTTGACCTCTGAGGTTATAATGGGCCAAAAGTATTATATATAAAGTGTTTTTTAATACCGCCTCCACAGTAGATATCATTGTCATCATCATCATAATAATAATAATAATAATAATAATAATAATAATAATAATAATAATAATAATAATAATAATAATAATAATAATAATAATAATAATAATAATAATAATAATAATAATAATAATAATAATAATAATAATAATAATAATAATAATAATAATAATAATAATAATAATAATAATAATAATAATAATAATAAATTATTTTCTAAGCAGACATATATCCTGTACATTGAGGTATCCCCAGATATTTCATGACATGGGATATAAAAACTGAGCACACTTACCTAGAATATCTGTGTAAGAAAATGATAAAGATATTTTATAACTAGCTCCAAGCTCATTGTAAGCTACTTTCACACACTCACACACACACACACACACACACACACACACACACACACACACACACACACACACACAACACACACACACACACACACACACACACACACACACACACACACACACACACATTTTGCTAACCTTCAAAGAGTGGGTTGGAACTGGCAAATTTCAGGGTTTCTATTGTTGTGAATTCCGTGACAGCATTCGTCATGTCCAGGCGCAAATTATTTTAAATGCTTACGATTTCCATCATTACCATCATCATTATTACCATTACCTACCCTTATCATTTTTATAATATGCGTCCTGATTGCGTTCTATGGTCCACTTGGACATAACTTGAAATGGGTGTAATTGTGTGATAACCATAATCTTTTTTCTTTATACCAAGCCAAATGTCAGTGATTTCATAAAGTTTCATTTAAATGCATTTCTTCCGTATATGTGCTTCTGTGCATATGCATGTGCGTGTGTATATATGTATGTATTCACCTAACTGTTTTAAAGGGGACGAACATTCCTCATATTAATATCCCTCTGAGCCAAACACGTGACAAGTCACGTGGTGAGTTAGATGACTAATACTTTTATGGTGCAGAGCTACATAACAGACTAGTCTATGCCTGGTCTCTTCACCTGCAGTTAGTTACAATATCGAATTATAAAAAATTATCTCATATAATTCTTCACTACTTTCATTTCTGATTACTATTTAAATTTTCTGTGTTGTTAAAGCAGCGCTTACAATCGCACTGTAATAATAATGTTCAGTCTGGTGTCTGCCTGCGTCAAATCATATTGTTTCATGTTTTTTAATACTTTTTTATTTTGATAAAATATGTAAATGTTAATAACTTGTAAGTTGTTGTCTCCGTTTCATACGAAACCAATTCCTTAAGGGGGGTTTACACGGTCAAACGGTTCGTCGAGCGCGGTTCGACAGGCAAGTGTTTGAAGTGATGTTCGAACGTGTGAACGGGGTATTTGGTTGTCGAACACGTTCGACAAACGTGTTCGACAACCAAATACCCCGTTCACACTTTCGAACATCACTTCAAACACTTATCTGTCGAACCGCGTTCGACGAACCGTTTGACCGTGTAAACCGCCCTTTAGGATTATGAGTTGATGAGACTGCTTCAAAAAATCAACGTTTTTATTAGAACCATATTTTATAGAATATTTAGTATTATATTTCAAAGATATACATAATGTCATAATATGGATGCTGCAGAGTGCCTTAGTTTATGTATGCATTTGTATTATGATCTTTGGAAGAAGAGAGAGAGAGAGAGTTGCATTTGCATCTTTTAGGCCGCTTTCTCACCAAAGTGGCACGTCGCACGTGGCGTACCAGTTGAAAACGAACATCCGGATATATATTAAACCTTTCACACAGAAGTGGCGTGGCACATGGGACGTGTCACGCCGCTTCTGGGTGAAAGGTTTCATATATTTCCGGATGTTCGTTTTCAACTGGCGTGCCACGTGGCATGCCACGTGCGACGTGCGACTTTGATGTGAAAGCTGCCTTATGAGAATCATTATTGTGGGTAACGATCCCGCGGGGTGTTTGAATAGAAATATGCACAAGTGCAATTGGACATACGTAGCAGTTTGGCACTGTAGAGGAAGTTCCAAACAGTAAAATTGTACAAGCAATCTGGAAACCATAACCATATTATACGTGAAGCTTCCTGTGAAAGTAGTTGCAGCATTAAGAGCCATGGTGAACGGATGAAAAATCACAGGATAGAAAATATACATCTGTCTTTATACAAGAGCTATATTCCTCTTTATATGAAGGGTGGCCGAGTCAAGGCAAAATGCTTTAGAATATACAGAAGAGGGGATTTCCAGTCCCATCGCTTAGCCCATTTAGTCGACTTTTATGACACGCAAGAGAACGCCGAGGAAGTATTTTCCCCCCTTCCTCAGAGGATAAAAGAAGAATCATAAAAAAAAAATAACGAAAGAAAGTCACATATTCCTTAAAAATCATAAATAAACATCGTTATTAAAAAAATATTTCAAGACATTTCGTACTGATTATTCGTGACTTCTACAGACATACAATATAATTCATATATTTTTTTCATGATTGTGACACCAGGACTGGCCAAAAAATGAATAAATCTGCCCTCATCGAGCCTGTGCACTAAGCAAACTTAAAGTGGGCATTATACTAATGGAAAGGTTAAGTTAGGTTAAATTAGGGACACTATATTGTGATATTGTACAGTGAAGTATCCACAGAAGAACAGTTGCACATCATTAACATTAGCGTGAACAGACTCTGCTGCTTTGGAGCAAAATTTCCGTTGCTCAGTTGCTCCAGTTCTTCCTGGGTTAGAATGAGATTTTACTGGTGTCAGAAGAACGAGGGAATATAGTCTTAGTTGCAGATGAGAAGCGAATTACTTTTGGATTTTTACCATGAGCTCTCGACTTTAACAGCTTAAGGTGGCTGGCACAGAAACTTTCTTTCCCAAAACCATTGGAAAATAAGAAGGAGAGGGCAGTGGATTCCCTCAAGTGCGGTAGTTATTCTCTGTGTCAACTCAGGAATCTTCGTGAAGACACCAGAGATGTGGGGTCCATTGATGGATTAGTATCTCACCATGCTCGGTCTTCACTTGGAGGATATAGACCTTGATGGAGATATGAAATAGTGTGGAGACCAGTTCCTTTCATACTACTACTTTAACAAGTTCATACTAAATATGTAACAATAGCTGAATAACTCTTTGTTAATTCTTTTTAAAATAAGAGGAATAACTGGAGATGGATATTTGCAATATTTGTTTGTTCACAGAATTAACAAATATATGACTTAATTTTCCTTTATGGAGACACGACTGAATAAGTAAATGTTATTAATAATTTTATATAATAATTACTTAAATGTAATGCAGTTATTTATATTTACACTTTTATTAAATGTTACGATATTGGTATTGTCGCCTAACAAGCGAGAGTATAAAGCCTCAAATGTTTCCGAAGTATTTGGTTATATTGTCCATTGTAGGAAAAAAAAGAAAGAAAAAAAAAAAAAAATATATATATATATATATATATATATATATATATATATATATATATATATATATATATATATATATATATATATATATAAAACATGAAAAAGTAATATAAACAAAATGAAATACAAGAAGTTCGTTACAAGACCTTTGAACACTGCTGTTAGCATCCTTAGTTAAGCAAAAATATTTTCATTTCAGAGATGAAATAATTGACGTGGAAATGTGGTTAACTATGTTATGAGCCAGTAGGCCTATCCAGGTGTTTTTATTAGTCTAACAATCAGAGATATAACAAGGATATGTCTTTGCTCTGATTATCTGGTTTAGAGCTTATCTTTACATCCGCTAATGATGGTTTTCTCTGTGTGTGAATGTACGTACGTGTGTCTGTTTGTCCCCTCTAGTTTTTACATGCGTATAACACGCGGTAATAAGATTAAATATAATATCCTAAAGAGCGAATGGCCCAAGACCGGCATATTAAAAGCTTATTAATAAACACGATAGTAAGGCTAAATCATCCAAGATTGACTCTTATTGTATACTCCTTGTACATACCGCTTTAACAAACAAAACAAACAAACAAACAAACTTTATTTCCATTTCAATACAATGGGTATTCGTCAGCCAGGGAAAGCCCCAACCCCCCACTGTGGTGTCCAACCACAGCAGTTCCTGCCAGTAAACAGCTTAAACTCTCGGTCTTGGACGGGAACCGATCTTTCGACCTCGTGAATGTGAAGCCAGCGCGTTACCACTGTACTAGCCAGCAGGCTAGTTACTATGCGAGGGACACCACTATCCTTAACCGAATGAATCTTCAAAGAGAAGCTGTACGATCCCGCTTGGATATATCCGGTTCAGAAATTACTAGTTTGGAAACAGGCACTATATCTACTTAGTTAAGCGTTTTTGTATGCAGTGTATCCGATTTTAAACCGAAAATATTTTGAAGTACGCATCCACATATGCACACACACGCATGTTCGTTCTCTCTCTCTCTCTCTCTCTCTCTCTCTCTCTCTCTCTCTCTCTCTCTCTCTCTCTCTCTCTCTCTCTCTCTCTCTCTCTCTCTCTCTCTCTATTCGCATTTGAAGTAGAAGTTGACCAAGGAAATACTGGAGCATAACAAAATCAGCCCATTACTAATAGAATGATATATATATATAGTATATATATATATATATATATATATGTATATATATATATATATATATATATATATATATACATATATATATATATATATATATATATATATATATATATATATATATATATATATATATATATATATATATATATATATATATATATATATATATATATATATATATATATATATATATATATATATATATATATATATATATATATATATATATATGTATATATATACATATATCTGTGTGTGTGTGCATACAGTATATATATATATATATATATATATATATATATATATATATATATATATATATATATATATATATGTATATATATGTATATATATATATATATATATATATATATATATATATATATATATATATATATATATATATATATATATATATATATATATATATATATATATATATATATATATATATATATATATGCATACATACATAAATACCTTTTTTTATATATACTGGAAGTAGAATAATTATCCTTTTCCTTTTATCAAAGGTTAAAGAATGGATCATCAGATAGAAATTGATCATTCTTTATGACAATGTTTCATTACTACAGGTTTTTCCAATGTCTGTCCATATATTGGGAAAAAAACATTTTATGAGTACCTCCACATATACAAATCAAGAGGGCTTAGATCTGGAGATCTCCGAAGCCACTTTTTGCATTTGCTTTTCAAGGTATAACTTATAGAATATCTTGAAAAAAGTCTAGATATTAAGTAAATTTAGCAAATTATTAATTTTTGCTTTATTGGATGCAGTCCGATATCCATTCGTGTCTGCAATCTATGCATTTTTTTGCTTGCTATTTTTCCATGCACCGCCCTTTAAAGTTTTGTTTTTCCTCCTCCATACCGCACCCACTTGGTCAGATCTGCTACCAACGACTAGGAAACGACAGGAAACCATAAATTTTCTTCCTAAGCAAAATAAATCTTATTCATTATATTCATAATAATTGAAAATTTATTCTATAATTTTTGGTAAGTTTGTTATTGCAGCGCCTTTTTTCCCTCCCAAGATTGCAGAGTTTAATAATCCATCCCAAAAAGGTTAATACAATCCTTTTCCAGAATCATTTGGGATATGTATTGAGAGAAGTACCATTCCTCATGTGGTAATCCTCATTAGCTCAACAGACTCAGCTTTTTTCTTTGGGAGGTCAGTGATAGAGCCGGATCTTTACAGTCGCGGGCCCCAATAAGAGCAAATAGTACCTTCCCGCAGCTCATAGAAAAGTGATGGAAAGGTTAGGAACTATTAATAGGATTACTTAAATACTTTACAGTGTACGTGTTCGGGTGAAGGAGTTGTTTCCCCGCCCTCTTTTTTCCCATAAATAACGCGGATGTATATGGCCTCCTGAGAAGCACCTTGACCTGATAAGATTTCCAGCATGCAAGGGCATAAAAGCTATCTATAAAAAAAGTCTTAAAATTTTCTGAAAATGTGTCACTATTTGTCAAGGAAAATTAAAATCACCTTGAAAAATATGATTTTATTCATGATCTATGCATATGGGGTTAAATTTCCTTTAGAAAAAAATAAATCTTTTTGATTCACAAAAGAAGACATGCTTTAGTCCATCTACAGTTGTTCTTAATTCCTTGATTAGGGTCTACCATGGGTGATAACTACGGTAGGAATTGATTGCTGGTCCAGTGTGGAAGGAATATCCAGAATATCCAATAGGAAGTGCTGCACCGTGAACGACTGCTGGTGTGTGTACAGCTGATGCTACCCTGTGGACTGCAGGAGCTACTTGGTGCACTACTGGAACAGCAGGGGCAACATTGTGGACAACAGGGGCAACCTTGTGAACAACGGGTGCATGGGCAATCTTGTGAACTACAGGGGCAACACTATGGACTACGGGAGCGGCCTTGTGGACAACAGGAGCAACGTTATGGACAAGGGGAGCATGAATAGCTGGTGCAATATGAGCAATCGTAGCCAGAGGTCCAGTAGAGGCCGGATAGGTACCAAGTGCACGCTTGTAGCGATGTCCATGAGCTACAGGTAAGTCAGTGCCAACAACACGGAAGCCATAGTCATCTGCAATGTAATGTTGAGTCTGAAGTTTGCCGTACGAATCGACGTAGCTGAAGGATCCACGGACATTACCATATGCATCTCTAACTTCGTCACGTGCAGAGTTTCCTGCATTGTAACCGAAAGCATACTGGCCTAATTCGTCCTGAGAATGATACTGTGACTGACTGTATGTTACAGGTGCAGCATGAGCAACGGACACAGCAGGTGCAGCATGAGCAACGGACACAGCAGGTGCAGCATAGTGTTTCACAGCTGGAGCGTGATGTACAACTCCAATATTAGCATGAGGCACTTGAGCGACATTAGAGTAAGCCACACGAGCAACTGGGATAGAATGACCAACAATTGCTTTGGACACTGCCACTGGAGCATGATGAGCGACAGAGAATGGACCTTGGTGTGCTACAGCTACGGTGCCATGATGTTTAACTGTCACAGAAGGGACAGCATTCAGATGTGCCAGAGACAGAGCAGGAGAGTGAATAGGGGCTACAGGGACTCTTTGAACACCAATGGGGTCATGAGGGAGATTGTGAGAAAGAGCTATATGAGGAGCTAATATTGGATCGGCTTCACCTGCACAGCTCACCACCAGAGCTGCTAATAAACCAAAGATGCTCTGAAAATAGAAAATACATACTTCTTTGAATTATATGCCAAAATAAAGTTTAATGTACTCATTTTCATACAAACCTGGAATTCTTTATAAATTATGCTCGTAAGTGCGTGGGAGCCCTTACCATTGAAGAAATGGGGAATGAGGGGAAGCTAGGTTTAGGCTAATGCTTTTCATAATTTATTACTTCGAGCAAACGTGTCTCTGAATAAAATAGTATAAAGATTACATTAATCAAAAATAAAAACATAGCTGAGTGAAGACTAACTTGATAAGACTGAAGTTATTAAGAATTAAAGCGAAACTTTTACTTTTAGAAAAATTACCATTGTACAATAATGGAAATAAATGTTTGCTTGTTTGTTTTTTGTTTGTTTGTTTTATCTATCTATCTATCTATCTATCTATCTAGTTATCTATCTATCTATCTATCTGTCGATCGATCTATCTATCTATCTATCTATCTATCTATCTATCTATATATCTATCTATGTATCTATGTATCTATCTATCTATCTATATATATATATATATATATATATATATATATATATATATATATATATATATATATATATATATATATATATATATGCGTGTGTGTGTGTGTGTCGTGTGTGTGTGTGTGTATGTGTATGTGTGTATTATTTTAAAGGTTAGATATAAAAAAAAATTTAAGCTTTACTGAATTTTGCAGATGCATAATCCAGTGACGTGGTTACCAGGTCATTATTAGATCATATATATGCTTGAAACAAATGGCGTGAGAAAAAAGACGTGTGGCATTACTCATCGTAAAGGGGGGTTTACACGGTCAAACGGTTCGTCGAACGCGGTTTGACAGACAAGTGTTTGAAGTGATGTTCGAACGTGTGAACGGGGTATTTGGTTGTCGAACACGTTCGTCGAACGTGTTCAACAACCAAATACCCCGTTCACACGTTCGAACATCACTTCAAACACTTGTCTGTCGAACCGCGTTCGACGAACCGTTTGACCGTGTAAACCCCCCTTAAACTCTCACGGCCAAAATACCTCCCCTCCCCTGCTTTTCTCCCCCTTTCTAGAGTGCTAAAATAGGATGAAACAGATTTTTTTTTATATTTACAATAGAGGAAACACTATCATCGTAGTTTATAGATAGTTTGGTTTGTAAAATCGTTTTATGTCCCTCAAAATAAGGAATTAGAAATATAAACTACAAAAAGCGTCTCTTTTAGGAAAGAATTATGGAATATTTTCATTCGGATATATTTTTTCTTTGTACCAAATGATTTAAAGTTTTTTTTATTTTAAATATCGTATTGAATATTTGCAATCGTAACGTACCCTGGTTTACTATCCAGAGCGCTTTCTAAAGATAAACAAAAAGAAATATATATATATATATATATATATATATATATATATATATATATATATATATATATATATATATATATATATATA
>JAXCGZ010002134.1:0-35000 GCA_037179515.1 Halocaridina rubra
ATTGCCTTCAATCAATGTTGTATTCATCACAGTGAGAAGATTTTCTCAGCACAGAGATTTTATAATAAAAAGATGATACCATTCATGGTGTATAGCTTATGCTACCTGTAAGGATAGTAACATGACTTTTAAATAGGTCACATATTGTTGACACCACATGGATACATAAACACAAATATGCTGACAAAATTGGAGACAACACATCCAATAAATATGCTAAAAATTTTATATTATGGCAGACATCTGAATGGTGAAAGAATCGCAAAAGTTTCAGTATTTTATGGTTAGCATAACCTACACCACAGAAGCTCTCCTACTTACGAGCAACCAAGTTATATTCACAGATAGGAACAAAAATCTACCAATCATCTACCCTTGTATAACTGTATGTATTACTGTACTGTACTGTAGTATTACATTATTCTTACTGCATTACAATTCATTAATACTGTATACTCTTTTTTTTTTTTTCTTTTTTTTTCACCGGGACAGGAATAAACTGCCCTCATCAATAAAGGCTCGGGCACAGAGAAAACACCAAGAGGAAGTAAAAGAAAAAAGTCATGGACAGAGCAGAGATTAGGAAATGATACACAAAGGAAAAGGACAGACTGAAAGAATAATCAAAGTACTGTACTGACAACCTAGAGATATGGCAGGATTACACCCTGAGTTGACGAGAGAACCCTTTTTTGAAGGAAGATGGGTTACAAGAATTAGGAAAGACAAAAGGTGGAAGAGAGTTCTAGAGTCTGGAGGTAGATGGGAAGAAGCAGTCACTGCACCGACCAATCTGTGAGCTACAAATATCCACACAGTACCCGTGAAACGAGGCAGCTTGGCGAGTGTTACAGACCTCAGCAGTTGGGGAGGGATGGAACTCACAAACTCATCAGAGCAGAGATGGAGGTAGTAGCGATAGAAAAGAGAAAGGGATGATACCTACGGCGAAGAGAAAGAGAATCCAGATTAGAAGTTAGAGAAGGGTCATTAATGAGTCTAACTGCTTATATTTAAACATATCTAAGCAGGGACAGATAAGACCTTTATAGATTTTAAGTAACTGTAAAGAGTTCAAGTAATGATGAAAATGAAACAGAATCCCCAATTCTTTGGATGCAGATTTAAAATTTGGATTATGTAAGTCATCCAAGACAAGTTAGAGACTATATGGATTCCTAATATGTTGATAGAATTAAAAGGGTAAATTTCGTTAGTTTCGAAGACAATAGGGTTATCAGGAGAAGAAGATAATGAGATAACCAGAAACTGTCTTGGCGGCATCAAATTTAACTAAATTTTAAGTGCCCCACTCAGATGCCCTCTGCAAATCGGAGTTGAGAATAGAAGAAAGAGTGATATGAGACTGTGTACGTGTAGCAGATGAAGGCTGTGAAGAAAAGGCAGAGGCATGATGAAGGGTAGAATTGTCGGCAAAGTAAGTTACGCAAAGCTCCCCATTGGGTACGCTCAAAGTGCCAAAGGCGGTGCTTAGCAGACGGGATTGATGGTGGGGAAGCAAAAATGGAAGAGATTGATTTTACAGAGTGATCAGATTTAACAAGAGTGGAAAGCACAGAATATGAGTAGGTTGAGGGGTTAGAAGTAAGAAATAAGTCAAGAGTGTTTGCTGCGTGGTCGTGCTGATCAGGAACACGAGTAAGATGTTTGATAATTTGCTTCAGATCGTGAGTAATAGAGAAAGCATGGGCCTCACTTTCTCCCACATCAGTGTGAGAAGAATTAAGTAACTCACTGTGGTGTACATTGAAGTCTCCAATGTAAAGAACTTCGGCATGTGGGTGAGAAGATAGCAAAGACTCATGGTAAGAGGACAGATATTCAAAGATAGACACAAAGTCAGTGGAGTTTGGAGAGCAGTAGCAGAAGCAAAGGAATATAGTGGTATTGGAGAGATAGATTTTCAGCCCGAGACCATCAAAGTCAGGAGATTCAAGGTCCATGAGCCTTGCAATAGGAGTATTAGTGTCGCAGTAGGCACAGACCCCACCTTTGGAACGAAAACGAGAATACAGGTTATAGTCTTTAGAATAAGTACTGTACAGGATTGCATATGTATGTACCATATGGTACTCTTTTTTATTTATTTATTTATTTTTTTTTTTTTACCTATACACAACTTATGAATGGACTTCTATAACCTAACTCGTTCGTAAGTTGGTGAGTGTCTGTATATTACAACACAGAATCTGAAACAAATCAAATAAATAAAAAAGATCGTCACTCACATTTTTCCATGCTTAAAATGCACTAGCCTAGATCAATGAGTAAACTGTGAATACTTCAATAATCAAACACAATACAGTCAAGCGAACACCAAAATCAGTGATAATGAACCTTTTGGAGAAAAAAAAAATGTGGTCCCAGTTGAATATTGGTGGTCCCTACGTCGAATGGGGCCACGCTTTTTCAAAAGCCGACTTATCATAACAGAATAAAATAGTTAGGATGAGACGGGTGTAATAATAAAAGAATACCTACATTTTATCACTAGAGTTATAAATTACCCTATGTCAGGATAGTTGGCTTTCTGCATATGCCTTGTTCAACTGACAATACTATATTCTTAGAGGCCTATTCTAGAACAGTCTTAATAACCTGGTACCTTTTGATAAATCTATTATATATGTCAAGGAAACTTACATCATACGCTTTGCCATTAAGCATTTTTACAAAATGAATACGTTACCTTTACAATAACTGACGTAGTATATAATCAAATAATTGCCATCAAGGTTCGCAAACAAACATCAGTTCGTAAATATTAAGTGGGCGTCGGACTTTTATTGGTTCTTCTTCTTCTTCTTCCTGTATGTGCGCAGGACACGAAGCTTGGTCAGCTCATAAGTCCCACCTAAACTGTTCAAAGGAATATAACAGACTAAACAAAACAGGATTTTATACTTTTATGTGTTGACTCAGCCACTCCCCTTATTAGGGGAAAATGGCTAAGGCATATAGGTAGATAGATGACTAGTTTTTGGAGGAGATCGATACTTCTCTTTAGACCAGATCCCGGCAACTTTCAGGGACTGAGCCTCGACTAGAGTTCACTGGATACACTTATAAAAGCAGAACAAAATAATTTTAACAAACAGATTATTGTTAGGACTTTTACATTCGAGCCTTGCAAATTGCTACTGCTATAAAATGCATATGTATTCCATTACAATCAGTCATGCATAGTCTGTGCCTTTGCCGTTGCAAAAAAAATATAAAAAATTAAAAAAAATCCAATAAATTGATTCTACTTAGAGCACTTTTTGTTGGATGTTCACCCTTGAGGGTGAGCGGACCTTCCACTTGTGGCCCGCAGACTTAGAGCACGGTTTACATGAACACCATTCCCTATTTACATTTATAGTCCAGTATTTAAAAATTTACTGCTTTATTATTAACAATTATTAAATAAGGTTTATTATCATATCTTTACACAGCTTATGCACAATTTGCATCATAATTCAATCACTTGGAGCATTCTGGCAAAAGCTTAGACTCGGTAAATGGCATTTCATTATGATACAGAAATAAATTATTTAATAAAATATTATATATTAATTATTGCAAAAGTAATATCACACAAATATTCAAAAGCAATTTCACATATAAATGACAGATAATACATATATTAAGCATATAATGGAGACAGAGGAAATTTAATGATAAATTCATGATATTTAGCCGATACTTTACTCTTATATGATTGTGCTTAATAGCAACTAAAGTAATAATAGTACAGATATATAAAATTTTTCAATACATATTGAATTATTTAGCCAGAGAAAGTACCTAATAACAAATAACAGTAACTATGTTTTATCGAACTAAACACAGTTATCGCCAAAGCTAAATTCCTGGATCACCATCAATTCTACTTGTAAGGCTATGTCAGGGTAGTTACCATAACTAATTGCATTAACCCGTTTTATTTCTTACATACATCTCACCCTTCTGAATATCAAGGCCACTCCAAGACAGAATCACACCAAACCAATATGCAATCTCTATTCCACGCTATAGTAAATCTATCATCTTTCACTACAGATCTGTAAATCTTGCAGTCTTCCCTTTATGAAGAATGCATTCGTGGCTTCGTTTTCGTTTTCAGCATGAATGCGTTCATTCCTTGCATAGCAGTTAGGTGTGAGGTTTGCTTCTTCTTTTAGACCTTCAGTGGTGTAGTTGGTAGAGCCTTGACACAGTAATTATGTGTCTTAGGTTCGAATCCCGGTCATGGGTGAAATATGTTTTAACTCCTTATAACAGAGCATTTCATTGTATGTATGCCTTAACCTAACCTATCTTAAAATATCAATTTCATTAATTGGGGCGTGTGAAAGCCGTGGCCCGCAAGAAAGTCGCTGGAAAAATAGTCACAGGTAATAATTCACGGGTTAGGGTAGCTGAGACTTTTTATCCTGGCTTTTTTACCTGTGACATATTTAGCTGAATTTGTAAAAGTAAGCATTGTTTCATAAGATTCGTTTCATGCACACTGTCTTGAATATATTTCAAGACAGTTTATTTGTACGTACATTATGTAAGTGTTATTTCGCATATAGTTTCGTTTATTGTAACGTAAGTGCATGAATGTATACTTTTAGACTTAGCATGTATACTTATTAATTTCTATCATGTATACACGTATATTCGTATGTATAATGTGTAGTTTATTAGGGAGGATGGCTGTAGAAGACTTGGAGAAAGGAATGTAGGTCACTAATGGATTTTAGCCATTAACCCTACACCTCCTTGATAACGCTTATTGCATCGCCTGCCTCGTTGAACAAAGAACCGTTGTAAGCAAGTCATAACTCAACTTAGTCCTAGTACCAAGGACCCCGACAAATGAGGGGAGTTTTGTAAGACTTTCTTGCAAAAAGTCAGTTGCCGTCGTGAGATGCTACGAGGCACTCATTCTTACTGTGTTTGTTAACAGTACTTATAAGTTTATTATTAGTGGTACTCGTGAGACGTTACGAGACACTCAAGTAAAAAACGTGATAGAGATACGTGGATCAGAAGATATTCAATGAGTTTGATTGGGAATCCCGTGATTGCTGACGACATCAGGGTTATCCGGATAGATGAGTACAGATGCAATGCAGATTTACCTTATTTCTAACAATATTTATAACTACGTGTGAGGGACAGAATGAGCTCATTTAATTGCACACTCGTAGGTAGAATGTATGTTAGAAAATTTATTATCCTGTATGAGGAAGTTTTACTTTAAGGTGAGGAGAGTTTATTTAAATATTCACATATCAACAGTTCATAAACCCCCTTATAAAATATGTGCATGTATGTCTATGCATGTAATATTAATTATATTTTATTGGTAGAGGATTTAATTTTGAGATCGTGGTAGGCCTCTACTGAAGCCGTGTCAGGATTTCCGAATTTAGGGGGTTATAAGATCGAAGGGTAAATAACACACAGGAAATCCTCCACAGCTTTTGGTCCTTCGAACCGGATGAGAATTGGTGTGGTAATGGTGAAAATAGTGTACATTTTAGATAAGCTCCCACCTTGTAAGAAGTTAGTGTAAAACTCTACGGTTAAAATCGTCCACATTTCAGCGAAAACGGGGAGGAGCATTGCATGTATTTGCATGAATATTGCAAATATAACTTTGAAATATAAGTGGTTGTTGAAATAAGTAAGATAATCCCTTTCCCACGTGGATAAAGCATTTCTCTATCTGTTGAAACGAAATATACTTTCGTAGTTGGGCGTCCATTAAGTAATTTGGATATTAGTACCCAATTTCGGCTGGGTGAAAAGTGGTTTTTAGGGATTTGTGTGTTTACATATTTCCCATTTAACGATATCTAGAATGTCGTATTGATTCCTTTGTTTACGTAAATAAACAGAAGGTAGTGACCCACCTACTGCTAGGTGCACAGTGTCGTTTGAGGAACAGTGTGGTTTGCATTACATTTTCCATTTACTGTTGCTGACTTAACAGTGTCGTTTAATTGATGAAAAGTGTGTTTTACACTTTGAGGATTGGCGTCATAATTGACGGAATTAAATAACTGTATGTTATTATCTTGAGATTTGGAAGATTGTGCTTTGATACTCTTTACAGAGTGAATGTTTGTTGCATTGTGGATGTATAAAGAAGATCGTGGATTCTTTGATGATAAAATTGCATCAATTATTTGTTTGTTGTCTTATGTTCTATTTACTTTCTCAATATGTCGGTTAAACCTGAGGCATTAAAACGCCTTCGGGAATTGGTTCAACGTGATTGTGTTCAGTGTCAAACAGAACTTGCCAAAGATGATGAGACACTTGTTGTTACTTATTTAGAAAGATGTCACCATACGCTAACAGAAAGATTCGGAAGATATGATAGGAAATATGAAGAATATGTCGAGAATAAGCCCCTTAAAAGGGATTCTGAAGAGGAGGATACAGAACATGACAATCTAGCTGAAACAGTAAATGATATTAGCTTAGCTGTCCTAGAACGGATTCGTAAGTTAGGAACTATGAAGAGTACTCGAGCTCCTAGTTCCGAGAGTTCACGCCTCCCCAGTGGGCAACCCTCACCTAAATTTCCTGAAGTAAAGTTACCACAATTCTCTGGAAACTATGATGAATGGAACGAGTTTTGGGATACGTTTGATAGTTTAGTACATAGTACTTCTATGGCAACTATGACAAAGTTTACCATCTTGAGAAATGCCCTTAAAGGAGATGCAAAGGACACCATAAAGGGATATCCTGTTGCTAGTGAGAGTTATGATGAATGCATTCAACAGCTGCAAGCTGTTTATGCCAGCAAGGACAGGATTGTACGAAATTTAATGAGGAAATTGGTAAAAATACCAACTCCCTGTTCTAATTATTCATCACTTTTTAAGTTCAAGCAGGAAGTAGAAGCCATTACTCGAAGTCTGAAAAATTATAAAGACATGGAGAACACTGATTGGGTGTTTTCAGAACTCGTGATGATGAAATTGCCAGAAGATGTTGAGAACTGGATTAGCATGAAAATAGACACAAAATATCCTACATATGAAACCCTCTTGAAGGAACTGGGAAAATATGTATATTATATAGAAGGCAACTTCACTAAAGATAACACAAAGGGAGAGACCCAAACCTCCCAGGGAGATGAGACCCAGTCCTATAAAAAGACTGTGGGTAGTTATGGTGCTACTGCAAAGGTAGTAAATAGTAAAACAGAATGTGTATTCTGTGGTTGGCAAGGTCATAAGTCTGAACAGTGTAATAAAGTAGTTAGTATAAACGAACGCAGAGACAAATTGAGAAACAATAACAAATGTCTGAGATGTACTCAGTCAGGGCATTATGCAAATGAATGTTACACTCAGTTAAACTGTAAGAAGTGTAAGAAAAATGGTCATCATGCAGCCTTGTGTTATGAACAAGAGTCAAAATTTCGTAGGTTTGAAGAACCTACATTTCTGAATGAACAGTCAGAAAATGGTTCGAATATAGATGAGTCAAGCAATGAGCCAGAACATTCTGACTCCGAAAAGGACAAGAAACATGTTGGTGTGATGACTATAAAGGCAGTACAGAGGCAAATGGTGAAGCCGAGTTTACCTTCATGTGCTCTGCCTACTGCAAGTGGAAAAATAAGCAGCTCAAAGGGAAATCTTTGGGTAAATACTAGGTTATTCTTTGATACAGGTTCCCAGTGTTCCTTTATAACTAGGGAATTAGCCAAAAGGCCTGTTAATAAGTTGTTGAGTGAACAGGCCATAGAGCCTGTTAATAAGCTGTTGATTGAGAAGGCCATAGAGCCTGTTAATAAGTTGTGGGAGCCAGAGAGTATAGGAGTAAAGCAAGAAGTGCATTACGAAGATAAAACTATACTTAGAAGTTTTACAGAGTACGTTCCCTTGAAGCCTATCCACACTCCTCTCCTACACAATTTTCAGAGTGCCTTTGGACAAATGAAGTCTCTAATAGAACAGTTGGAGGAAATATTGGAGAATGTTCATGTGGGTAATTTGTTGGATGCTTGTACCAGTGAAGAGAAACAGTATGATATATGCAATACTGCAGATGTAGAGTGGGAAAAGGCCAAAATATCACTGCAAGCATTGAATTCCAACAATGCAAGACCTCAAAGGGTACTGGATCAGCGACTTTCTAAAGAATCTAGATCTCCTAACGTATCAATCTTTAGTTTAATCTGGAATATAAATACAGACAAGTTGTCATTGAAAGGTCTGAAGGCTAGAGATGAAGTGCTGACAAAACAGAAACTTCTGTCACTGGTGGGTATAGTTTTGGACCCCTTAGGTCTAATATCACCCTTACTAAGAAGAGGGAAAATTCTTATTCAGAGAGATTGGTCTGAAAAGCTCTCATGGGAATATCTGTTGTCAGAAGTATACGAAGAGGAATCATCAAATTATGAAAGATATGAACGTCAAGCTGCCCAAAGGGTTAAAGAATTGTGGGCACGCTTAATCATTGATGATAAATTGTAGTACTGATGGGGAGACCCTCCATTTTTTTCCTTTTTGGAGGGGCCCAGGATGTCTTGAATATATTTCAAGACAGTTTATTTGTACGTACATTATGTAAGTGTTATTTTGCATATAGTTTCGTTTATTGTAACGTAAGTGCATGAATGTATACTTTTAGACTTAGCATGTATACTTATTAATTTCTATCATGTATACACGTATATTCGTATGTATAATGTGTAGTTTATTAGGGAGGATGGCTGTAGAAGACTTGGAGAAAGGAATGTAGGTCACTAATGGATTTTAGCCATTAACCCTACACCTCCTTGATAACGCTTATTGCATCGCCTGCCTCGTTGAACAAAGAACCGTTGTAAGCAAGTCATAACTCAACTTAGTCCTAGTACCAAGGACCCCGACAAATGAGGGGAGTTTTGTAAGACTTTCTTGCAAAAAGTCAGTTGCCGTCGTGAGATGCTACGAGGCACTCATTCTTACTGTGTTTGTTAACAGTACTTATAAGTTTATTATTAGTGGTACTCGTGAGACGTTACGAGACACTCAAGTAAAAAACGTGATAGAGATACGTGGATCAGAAGATATTCAATGAGTTTGATTGGGAATCCCGTGATTGCTGACGACATCAGGGTTATCCGGATAGATGAGTACAGATGCAATGCAGATTTACCTTATTTCTAACAATATTTATAACTACGTGTGAGGGACAGAATGAGCTCATTTAATTGCACACTCGTAGGTAGAATGTATGTTAGAAAATTTATTATCCTGTATGAGGAAGTTTTACTTTAAGGTGAGGAGAGTTTATTTAAATATTCACATATCAACAGTTCATAAACCCCCTTATAAAATATGTGCATGTATGTCTATGCATGTAATATTAATTATATTTTATTGGTAGAGGATTTAATTTTGAGATCGTGGTAGGCCTCTACTGAAGCCGTGTCAGGATTTCCGAATTTAGGGGGTTATAAGATCGAAGGGTAAATAACACACAGGAAATCCTCCACACACACCTTCCATAGCCTACCAGAGAAATCAGTGTTACCAACACTTCTAGGACTGTGTTGCACTGCTAAATAATCACCCTCTTAAGGTATGATAGGGTTAAAATGTTTGTTAATTTAGGTTTGGTTAGTTAAATTAGATAATTTATATACATATCGCCACCCACCATTGTCGGCTCTAACACAAGAAAATGGTGATTTCCGAAAAGAATAATTATTAAATTCATTCAGAACACATCGAATCTGATCAGAAAAAAAAAATCAAAAGTAGATGTGCATAAAACGATATTTAACCTAACCATTTACCCAACAAACAGACAAAAAACCGCCTTCAAATTCTAAAACTATAAACGTACAATATCACCCCCCCCCCAAAAAAAAAAAAAATAATAATAATAATAAATAAATAAAACTCCAAAATAAGCAAAATGCGCGATAAAAAAGTTAAAAAGGCGTGGAAAAAAATATTATCCACTGCAAGTCGAGTTGAATGAGTTCCATTCATATAATTGGCAAATCAAATTATACGATAAAATCACGTGATAACTAAACAAGCCACTGTTTATAACCCTTGCGAAGAAAGGCTCACTCTCATCCAATACTGGCTGTTATTCACCAAAACGGGATCAAATAACTATAACGATTCCCCCGTACATTAAATAATCTGTATTTGTGAGGTTAGGTATTAACCTAGCCTAACCTAAAGAAACCTAACTTAACACATCCTGACCTGACAATTTACGGGATTACATAACATGCTGGGGAGTCATTATCTTTACCTGATCCCCCAAAAAAGAATTATATATATATATATATATATATATATATATATATATATATATATATATATATATATATATATATATATATATATATATATATATATATATATATATATATATATATATAAAACATGAACACTGGAGATAAGTCGTCTAGGAGACCAGACAACTTCAAATTTAACAGAAAATTTTAACTGACTCCAGATATTTCCTACATAATAGAAAATAAAGCACCTATATTTAATAAATGTACAGTAACAAGAAACTTTGCATTTAAATAAAAGGCAATAACTAAGATAATACAACACAAAAATATTCAGAAATGTCGCAAGGCCGGATTTATTATCATTTCCAGAATCTACTATAGGTGTAAAAATGGACTCGGAATAAATGCGTGAGTGTGTATGTATGTAAATACCTATTTGTACTTACGGGAAAGAGCCCCAAGATCATACCTTCCCGTCTCCTGGTCGGTTCCTGTTGTACTTAGTGAAACTTATCATAAATGTCCTTAAAACTATGGATTAAGTTAGCATTAACTACCTCCTCGCTTAGAACATTCCAATTATCAACTACTCTTACACTAAAAAAGTACTTTCTTACATCCTGCAAAGAAGTTTTCTTACGAAGCTTCAAACTATGACCTCTAATTCTAGTCCCAGCCAATTCAAAATATCGATCCCTATCCACGCTGTCATAACCATGAAGGAATTTAAAAACCGTCACCATATACCCCTCAATCTTCCAGCTTCGAGTAATGTAAGTCTAATTCCCTCAGCCTCTCCTCATAAGTGAAATTGCATATTTCTTGCTTTAGTTTCGTGGCATGTCTTTGAACTTTTTCCAGCTTAACTACATGCTTATTCAAGTGTGGATTCCAAAAGGGAGCTGCATATTCAAGCTTGGGCCTCACATAGGTTACATAAATATTTCTGAACATTTCCTTATCCATGTGCCAGAAGGCTACCCTTACATTTGCTAAGAGAGCATATGCTGCCCTTACTATGCCATTTATATGCATTTCTTGAGATACATCGGCCAGTATGTTTACTCCTAGATCTCTCTCATTCTCTGTCTCTTGAAGTTCTGCTCCTGCCATTGAATAGTCAAGCTTGGGCCTTCTTGCACTTTTCTGACCGCTCATGCAGACTAATTAGGTCTTCCAGAAGTTCTTTACCACTGTCCTCGTTTTTTACTTTCTTCTCATTCTTTGTATCACCTGCAAACATATTCATGAATGAATTCACAGACTCTTGTGGGTCATTTACAAATACAAGGAACAAAAGTGGTCCAAAAACAGAACCTTGGGGAACTCCACTACTAACTCTGCTCCATTCAGACACTGAGTGTCGTACTCTAACCCTCTGTTCCCTACCTTCTAAGTAAGATTTTATCCATTCCAAGACATTTCCACCTATTCTCACCATTGTTTGCAGCTTCTTAATAAGTCTCCCGTGTGGGACCATGTCAAGTGCTTTCTGGAAGCCGAGGAATATGAAGTCTGTCCAGCCCTCTCCTTCCTGTAAGATTCGGCTTACCTCATCAAAAAATTCTAATATGTTTGTCACTGTTGATCTACCTTGTCTGAAGCCATGTTATCTCACTGACAAAAAGTTGAAGGATTCCAAGTGAAGAGAGATGTGTTTTCTTGGTAGTTTCTCCATAACTGTGCAAACTATGCTGTACTTAGTGCCGCTGATATTGATTTAGTGCATTTCTTAAGTACATAATGCAATACTGTATATCATCATGACCTGTAGCTTTATGGGCATTTAATTTCATCAACACTTTGGATACCTCTGTGGCTAAAAAGATTATATTCTCTAATGCCGGTCCATGAGCTCCTATCTCTGCAATTCGAGGGGGTGGGGTATTTTCTGCTGTAAATACTGACTGACACTCCTTGTTCAAGTCTTCACAGATCACTTCATCCTTCGGTGATGCTTTCATCCGCTCTCTTTGGCGTTAAAACCTGTTCCTTGACCTTCAGTTTTCCTTTGATAAAGATGTGGAAAATATGAGATTTTCTATAGACTTCCTAGTGATATCCCTTTCATAGTCTTCCTTTGCCTCTCTTTTTTTACTTAGGTAATCAATTGTTGTTGTTGTTGTTTTTATGAGACTGCCGGGCACTTGTGCTTTTTCTCCTCCTATACCTTTTCCAGCATTTCTCTCCACTCCATAGCTCTCTTACACTCATCATTGAACCATTCTGTCTGGCATGAATAACTCCTTTTATGGTGGAAGGCATGCAACAATCTACTATCTTCCCATATTCCTCACAAAAGATGTCAGATTTGTTTTTAAATAAGCTCATCTAGTCAATAGCTGCAAAAAGCTCATTAATTTTGATATAATATCCTTTCAGATAGGTCCTTGTGTCCTCAGTGTCTCTACCTTCAGGCAGAACATCTACGATTATATACTCCATCATCAACACACAGTGGTCACTCTTTTCAAGTGGTGGCTCATACTCAATTTTTTCAATATCCAGCACATTATCTGTGAATACTAAATCAAGCAGCGATGGCTCATCCCCACCCCTGGCCCACATTGTTTCCAGTACGTGTTTGTGTAGGAAATTCCCCTCTACACAATCAGGGAATCTTGCCCCAAATGAATCTGCAGAAGGTGGATTGCGAGACAGTTTTGGTCCCATTACAAATTTATTAATATATGCCAGAACACATTTCAAAAACACTGCAACCAAAAGATCAAAATTATTAACATTTTGGCAGCAGAGAAATAATATTTGTATAATTTATAAATATGAAAATATAACTTGACAATACAATACAAAAAAAGGAAAAAGGTCATTTATTTACATATTATACCTAATATTCATCACTATTCAGGCACAATATCTTCCTCTTAAAATATTTATTTACTCACCCTATTTGTTTTTTTCTAATTTTCAAGACTGTATTATTATTAATATTCCTTGGTCCTAAACATTATTTTATCTTCTTTATCTATCGACCATGCTGCACGATATTTTATTAAAAAATAAAATGGCGGGTTTACTCATCAAAACATAAACAAATAACATCTGAAACAAAAGAAAACTATACAATTCGTTACAAAGAAAACGTATATTGTACATAGGAAACATAAATTAAATATATATTCTCTACAAGTTCTTTCCACTCTGTGGGTCAAGATTTATCCAATCTATCTCTCTATAATTAAAATTTCCTATATTAAAAATCCTACATTTCCTCTCCTGTGCAATGTTAACAACTGAGTTTATGACTTCAGTAGTACCTATATGACTTTCCTCATAAACTTCTAGCCTATTCTGGTTCCTTGGTGGGTTATATACAACAGCTATTATAACGCTCTCTGACCCAGTATTTATGCGAGCAACAAGAAATTCCTTGAACTCACTTTCTATAGTTAAGTTTATTTCTTCAACTTGAATCCTTTCACTTATGAGCAGTGCTATCTCTCCACCAGTCCTCTCAGATCTGTCAAACCCTAATATTCTGAAGCCTTTAGGAAAAAGTGTGACACTGTTTATGTCCTCACTTAGCTTAGTCTCTGTTACTGCTACTATATCTGTCTTACTGTTGCGAATCCTATCCTTTAATTCTATTGCTTTACCAGCTACCCCATCAGCATCTGTGTACAGCATATCTTAATGAGACCCCATCCCCTGATCTTCTCTCATTATCTTCTTTATCCCCCCTTTATCTGGAAGAAATATGAAACAAAATCTTCTCTTCATTTCTTCCCTCATTAAACCTTCTAGCTTCTTGCAACAAGTATTTTATCCTTTCTATCTCTTCCTGTGTTCTGTATGGTCTAATGAACACTGTTTTGAATTCTTGAAGGTCTTTTTAGCTTTTTCTCATCGTTATTACTCTACATGTGTCCCCTCTCTCAAATGTTACTTTCGTTGGTCTTGCCTTTCCCTCCCTAGAATAATTACAAAGTTGGTGAATGTTTACAATATCCTCCAGACCACATACTACTCCAAGCTTCCTTATCAGGTCTAAAACCCAAGCCTTCTTTTCTCCAAGTCTCCCCTGCCATGTTGACTCCTGGGATTCACTTTATGCCTGAAATTACCACTGTCTTCTCTTAACCAAGTGGCTGTTTAATCAGTGAATTAGTCCTTTCCATTAAGTATGCAGTGTCTGTAAATATTAACTTATCTAAAAATAAATCAAGTTGCTTTGTTCATATGTTTTATTGAATTATTTACTTTTTTCAGTAGTTAACACGGCATTTTTAATTATCTATGCTGTAATAATGTATTATCTTCTTTATCTAATCTAGTTAAATATTTTATATTTTAAGTATATTTTACTGTTATCTTTATTTTGATATGATTTACTGTACTTATGTCAGAGATGCATAAGTACTGAAAATTATGTTATTTGTATTAATAGTAGCACATATTAATTTTTATTACTTTCTGGTTCCGACTATATATATATATATATATATATATATATATATATATATATATATATATATATATATATATATATATATATATATATATATATATATATATATATATATATATATATATATATATATATATATATATATATATATATATATAATATATATATATATATATATATATATATATATATATATATATATATATATATTCTCGAATTTTCAGGATTTTCAGTAGACACTTGTTGAGATAAAATAATAATAAAGAATATGAAGATTCTTTTTTAACCTAACAACAAAATAAAAGTTGGAGGCCTTTACAACAGTATATGATGAGACTGATAGTGATAGTTTACATGAGGATGAAAATGAGAATCAAGTAGCCTCTGAACCAAATGCTGAGCTAGCTGAATCAGATAAAAAAGAATAGAAACTGAAAAAAAGATTCAGTAGTCTCAAGACTAGAGCCTTTGACCTGGGTAGATTATGTTGAGTATGGAGAAGAATTGTGAATTAAGAGTGATGATAGAGATGAGGAAACGCCCAAGATATATGATATAACTGATATTGAAAGAAGGAAAAGGAGGAAGGGAAGAAGTATCAACCAGATACTAGTGACTTGCCAAAGGAACTGATAGGGTTAAAGAATGGTTTATACCAGTTGAAAGACAAGTGGTGTTAGATGGAACTGGTATAAACCGTCCTCAACTTTATCGGTCCATTTGGCAAATCACTGGTGCCTGGCGTATATTTATTCCCTTCTTCTTTTCCTTATTATTTTCAGTGTCAATTGTAGCACCAATCTAGGGAGTTTCTTCATCTATATTAGTACTATTGATCCACAATTCTTCATATGCAGCCTCATCTTCCAGGTTAAAGACACTTGTTTTGAGGATACTAAATCTTCTTTTCGTGCCTTGCATCATCATCAGCTTCAGGTTGATCAGCCTTGTGTTTCCGAATCTACTTCGTTCTCATTCTCATGCAATTTGTCACTGTTAGTCTCGTCTGTTTCAGTAATTTCTGATGGGGTAGGTATATCCTCTGTGATATCCTTGCAAAGGTCACTCCCTTGGTTTTTTTCTCCTTTCACGAGGTTATCATCAAGATTGATTTCCTCGTTAGTTTTACTACTTCCTCATGTTTTTGTTCATCGTCTGTGCTGTGAAAACTGAAGACAGAATTCACAAGCACATATTGCAGAGTGAGCGAGAACACAAACGCCAGTTTCCAGTGACTATAATCGAAAACATTCTCTGGGATCCTGATATTTCATCCCCAGTAGGTGTTCTTATAATTCAAACTCTGCATCCAGAAGTCTTCCAGCTGTTCCTTGGCTTTCTACAAGGAGACATCTCGGAAGAATATTATGAATATCGGTATATGTTCCTTGTACTCAAAATACTGCCATTCCTTATTTATGGAAATGACTGACATATATTGACCAAGCCAATGTAGAACTTGTAGTAATTCTGCCACTTTAGCATTTTTTATACGTTTTGTATGTGATGAACAACTCGATTGATCTCCTGGCCGTGAGCAAACATGGTTTTATTTAGATGGCAGACACAGAAACACAATTTCACTTGTAGGAGCGTTATACTGATGAGAGCTATGAATATAATTTAGGTATGAGACAGAGACTTCTTCTTGTTTCCCTCCCCTCTTCTTTTTAATTTCTTTAGTTTCTTTCTTCCATTTACATATTTATCTCGTAAAAATAAATGACAATATACAAGTGTAATGTATATCTTTTACTATAAGCTATAACATTCGAATCCGTTTATATGAAGCATTGTCATCTATTCCAGCTCCAAAGGTTAAAATAAATAGTAAGACGAACAAAGAAAATTAGAATAATAATAATAATAATATCAATAATGATAACCATATATGTAATTTTAGTGACAATGATAATGCGGCTGCTGTGGCCGAGTTGGCATTCACTCAGGGTATCAGCTGCACTACCAAAACCAAGGTACTTTGAAAGAAAGCAACGTTGTAACCCTGAATAGAAAAGTAAATCCGTGCCATAAATCCATATAATTGTGATGATGATACTGATAGCACTAATAAGAATTACAAAATTACAATAATTGCACACAATGGGTACTTGAAGCTGCATATGTAGAAGAGCGTGAGGAGTACCAAGAGAGAACTAAAAAATTATAGTTTGTAAGCAGTGGTAGAAGCAGAGGGTTCTGACTAGGGGTAGCAGTCAAGAGAAACAGTGACTTAGTATCTTATATAGTAGATACAAAAGTACTCATAATACAGTATTGTTAGACTACTTGCTCCTTTTTTTTTTTTCTTGGCATCTACCTCTTCAGCCTAATAAACTTTGGGTAACCATTTAGTTCCTGAAGATATAACATCTTGAAACTGAATTGGCTGCTGTATATATCATACACATTTTATTATGCAGAATATCATGACACTATACAAATAATTAAGTAGCTGAAATTGCTATTTTGATATTTAAAAAAATTAGGCTACTAACTATGCTGGATACTGGCAAGTAGATGTAATAATACCTTGAATTTTCTTGTTAATATATAAGGAATATATGGGAACTCTTCCTCCTAATATGAGCTTGTTTTGTGTCATAACCCATTAATATAGTAGCTCCTGAGAATACTAGCGTTTCATTTACATGTATCAGTTGGTTAACCTCCATATGTAGACAATGTTGTCTCTGAAAAAACAGGATTGTTACTACAAAATGCCAATTCTAGATAAATATTTCAGTACAAGCATAGTGTCATCAGTGATTTTCTGTATTTATTATATTTATGAGTTTTAAGGAAATAGGTTTACCCTTTCTCGATTGCACTAATTTCTATTTCAGGTCAAGTTTGTTGTAAGTGTACCTTTAGTCACTGGCTAATTTTAGCTGTTGATCAAAACGAGGGTATTGTAGGTTCAGCAACAGGCTCTATCATTATGTGAATGTTATCAACAATTGATAGAGAACTGTTGAAACCTTTAGCATCTGTAGCCCTTCAAAAGCACAGCAATGCCCTTGAAGATTTGATCCCAGCAACAGATTTATTGATTTCCATGCCAAAGGCTGATGGAAAACCTGATATCAAGTATTCTGACAATGGAAGCTTTGATATACAGAAACTAATGATCTGAGAGGCAATGCAGCTTTGCTTTAACTAATTTCGATCAAATAAGCACATTGGTTCTAACCCACCTAAAGGTGCTATAATGTTTGGACCACTAAGATGTGTTACAACTGCTTGATGTTGCAATCCACACAACTGCCTCCTTTACTCGTATTGGTGGGTTTGAGTTTGTGCAGTAATACTTTGAGAGAGGTCTCTCATGGAGCGAGATGTCTTCAGATTAGCCAAGGAAAATTCATCTGCATTATATTGATGCCGTTGCCACCAGATGCTTTTATGTTCAAAGAGGATCAGACAGAGAAGTCCAAACAATTCATTTGAAAACCAAATGGGTGGCTTTAATCAGACGAAATATATGTTTTTATGGACTAGTTGTTGTATGCTGCATTAACTGCTTATTGCCAATATTTGAGTCTCTCTGCTACATGTATATTACAGTTTAGTTACTTTTACAAATGAAGAAAATTGTTTTAGTATCGTCATTAATATTTCACGTGAACTCAGAATAGGCTGATAAGTGATCTGCTTTTCAAAACAAAATAGATACTGTTATTATGGCCACAAAATGAGCTGACACCTTGGACCCAGCCTTACTTTGTCCTGGGTATCTACACAGAAAGGCTGAGTTCCCCAAGATAGATAGAAGACAAAAGTGTCTTATTTTCTCCTTTATAAGTTGTCAGATGAATCTGATAAAAGATGTCGATCTAGAAGCTATGCTGCAAGACCAGAACATAACTCAGGTGGAGACAATAATGCCATTTGCCAAAAGGCAGGTATGCATGCTATTAATGGAAACATACAGGGGCTCTGAATTAAGATGTGCTTAACTTACGACAAACCATCATTACGACCACAAACAGAACAAGGAATATTTCTTGCATTTCAGGCCATAATGAAAATATAGCTGGTAAGTTAAAAAAATGCATAACTATTATTATTATAATAATAATAATAATAATACAGCAATACAATATTATTTTTTATATTAATATTTTTGCAATAATAATAATAATAGTAATAATTGTGAATACGAACAACAAACACCTATTGATGTTATCCATGAAATAAAAATATGACAATGAGATAAAAAGAAATTTGATATCAAGAATGAAGACCAGGGGTACCTTGTACAGAGTGTAACACCATATTTATTCAAAGAAAATATTTATAAACAGGTTATACTGATAAGAAATTAATAAATATGGCAATAAGGTTAAGCACATCCAACAATATGACATATAGAGGATATAATGCTTGTATAAATACACTCAGGTCACTATCTACCTTTTTTCCATTGATATAATGACCCGACTAACAAAGAATTCAGTCAAAACTGAACCCCATCGTAAGTATAAGACTAACTCTATATTATCTTGACAAAGATTTTGAGAAAGCATAAAAGAATAATGCTAAAAAAAATTATTAATCTGATCATGAATATTATAATTAAGCATCTGAAGTACGTCATGTACACTCAATCCTCGATTTAACTGACAAAATCTGGAGTAACAGATTAAGAATTTTTCAGATGAGGCACTATTGGAAAGAGCCACTCCTACAAGAGAGAGAGAGATGACAAGTACTTTGGGCTACCATCAACTCAGCGCATAACAATAATAATAATATAATTCTGTAACAATAATACAAAGAAAAACAATTAAAAGTAATTTAAGTTAATGTTTGCTTTATGACTCACAATATCATAATAATAATAATAATAATAGGTTTCTATATACGTATTAAAGAAAACTATTATTGGGTACGGGGGTACTTGAGGATAACTGAATATCTCTCTTTCTCTCGCACATAAAGAAAATGTTGAATATATTATATTTATAGTGTACTGGTAATTTACATTGTCACACTGGATGTTGAGCTTCATTAAAATTATTTTTTCTATTCTTTTCATACTGCAATGTAAGTGCTGCATCAAAGAACCTCCCTCCACTAGAAACAGACAAACGGATTTAATAGACTAAGGTCCCACCCCTACCAGTCTGTTAAATCGAGAGTCAAGTATACTTTATCCATTGTATGGTAAACTTTACCATACATGGGTCATTTCTTAATTCAATTAGACATTTCTTTTTTATTTATGTAGCATTATTTTTTGTAATTTTTTTTTTTACATATTTAAACACTTTCTAAATTAGCAAAACAATGGTATTGTATTCTTTAGTACAGGTTTTATCTTTATTTTGCAAATACCTGTAATAAGTTTTAATTATCAAAAAGGTATAACTTTAATTTGTATTTTACAATGAGTTACATTGATTAAATTTGTAATAGAGAAGCTCCCCTACTTACAAACAACTGAATTACGAACATTCACAGATAAAAACAAAAACATACCCATTATATACCCATGTATTACTGCACCATACTGTATTATTACATTATCATTACTTTATTAGTGTTCATGAATACTGTATACTTTGCGTTTCATTTATTAGTTAAGTGTCTTTAGTCTGAGTATAGTACAGTACTGCATATGTATGTACTGCACAGAACTTTTTTTTTACCTAAATACAGCTTACAAACAATTCTACTTATGAACAGATTTCTCGAACCTAACTCGTTTGTAAGTTGGGAAGCGTCTATACTATGATATCGCTGTTTTTGTACAATTGAGTGGTTCAGTATTGTAAATTGATAATGATTAAGAGATAGAAGAAACATATGTGAATAAGCTGTGACAGTACTATTTACCTCTGCTCTAACCTCCTACATAATATTTCTTGATAAAGAGGGTCCTCGGTTTACGCTGTCCCCATGTTACGACACAGCCCCATAAATTATTAATAAAATATCAATAAAGCAATTTTTTGACCAACTTGGTTTGTGTGGTAAGAACAACCTTCGCGCATTAAACAGTTTTATGAGTGTGGCTTTATTTATTTATTTTTTTATGTATTTAGTTATTTCAAAGAATAAGATTGAATATATTCACAAAGTTACCAAATACTTAGTTGTAAATATGATCTTCCATTCAATGGACCAGCTTGTTGAGCGTGGCAGACGAATATGTCGTCACGTGGCATTGTTGAATACGTATATATCAAGTTAATGGTTTTATTTATTTATTTGTTTGTATTCGGTTATTTGAAGGAATCAATTTCATTTATTTACAAAACTACCAAATACATAGCTGTAAATATGATGTTCATGCAAATAAGTTTGTTGAACATGACAAAAGAATACGTCATCACACAGCATTAGACTGAGACGACGCATTGCCCAGTGCACTCTGATATGCCATATTATTCTCGTGCTCATTGGCTGTGATTATTAAGCAGCGTACTGGGCTAGTGACTGAAATGGAGAGGTTATTAGTGCTTTGGCTGCATGACCAGCATCAGCGGCGCATCCCAGTGAGCCTCCTGTTGATTCAGAAGAAAGCAAAAATATTGTTTAATGCCGTGAAAATGGAAAAGGGGGAAGAAGCGTCATCCAGTGCCCGCTCGTATGCCATATTGTTTTTGTGCTCATCCACTGACATTAAACCATTCTACCCGGGCAAAAATGGAAAAGTTTTAGACTTTTTATATAGTATATTTGCATATATCTTTTATGTATATTCTTTGGTATATATCTGATCCATAATATGTTAACTTTAGATATGTACTGTATCAATTTGTATAAGACAAGGAATAAGTAAAAATGGAAAGGTTTTAGACTTTTATATACTGTACTGTATGGAGTAATTGTATATATTTTGTATATAAAGTATAGACTTTGGTATATAATTGTGCATAATGCGATAAATCTCGATATCATGTTGAAGACACGTGCATATGCTGAAATGTTGTTAAGGTTCCCCTTAAGTTGGATGTGGAGGCTGATGATTTTTTGTTTGTTTGTTGGATGTTCACCCTTGAGGGTGAGCGGACCTTCCACTTGTGGCCCGCAGGTGGGGTGAGATTTTCTTCGGAGTGTACGTGGTATTCGCTCTTGCTGGCGAATGGGCTTTCCTGTTGGTGAGGAGGTGGGGTGAATTCTTGTTATTGGTGATGATCGGACTTTCCTAATTGGCCCGCAGGTGAGATTGTGCCAAACTGTAAAGATAACGGAGAGCATAAATATTCAGTTGTGAATTATTAGTTTACATCAAACAACATAAATGAATTCCTGTTTTGGGGGAGAGAGAAAGAGTTATTGCATGGCTATCTTGGTGGAGGGTATTGTCTGATAATATTTGATAGACTGTTCATGTGGTTATTTGTTGCTAGTCTGATGATGGAGCTAGCAACCTGAAGGGCATTTGGGTCTTCGCTAGATGTTGCGGGGGCACCAGTTTTCCGTCGAATCTCTGAAAAAGAATCACATTCCAGGATGTAGTGTAGCAGTGGATGTGGTGAGGCTACCTGGCAAAAGGTGCATTCCTTGATGATATTCTCTACTATTTGCCAGGTGCACTTGTACCCGAGTCTCAGACGGTACACATTGACCTCAGTGCTTCGTCGAAGGCTCTTCGGCAGGGTGATACGCCGAAGATCAGTGGTGGCTTTGTACCACCAGGTGGAGGGGGAGCCAATGTCTGTGCACAGGTTGTGTTTAGTTATTAAGGTGTTAAGGAGTGACTTGGTGGCTTTATTTTTAATCTGTTGCATCCCAGGAGACAGAGATATCTGGATTTTGCCTTATGGTGAAAGTCAGGTTACGTCATGTTTCATGAACAGAACCCCGACGTAAACTGAGGACCCCCTGTAATAGCTCCTCTCCAGACTTGACTAAAGATATAAAAAATAATAAAAGTGCTTATTGTCTGGCAACTTATGCCAGCAAAATAACTTCATCATTAAATGTAAGAGGTCTACAGTTCATGCACTTCAACTCTACTAAAGGACAACGTAGTCATCTATGCAAGATACACAAATAATTTTGTGTATCCAAAATTATGGTAATACAAGATGAATTGATATGAGGAACTAATCAGAATTACAGGCACTGCTTATTTAACAATGAATACTAAGGAATGCAGAAAATTGTTTGTTATTACAGTCTGATTATTTTCCATTGTTTGGGGATTATTCAGTCTGAATGCTAGATAATATGGCATAAGAAAAATATAAACAACAAAATAAATATTCTTGGGACAAGTTGGTATGACTGAGCTTTGAGGTCGACAAAAGTCATTTGTAGAACACGTCTGATACTTTCATGGCAAAATGACCTCAAATTTTACATGCTTCACAGAGGATAAGAAATGTTACAGAAAAGTGTTCATAGATAAAGTACCTAAAAATAATTTTTAATTTTTTAGCTACATTTCAACAGGGTGAGCAAACAGGAACACAAGACATCCAATTTGAGCACCTAGAAAAGATAGACGAAGAACATGAAAAAAAGATGTATTGATAAGACTTATCAAGCGTTGATACTCAATTATGCCAAGGAGATGTGGGATGAGGTGTAAGGATTTCTCCAGGACATCTAGTGGGATGAAATTGCAAAAACAATACAAATATATTTACGTCACACTACTTTAAACATAATTGCATGTCAAAATTTGTATTCTATATAAGATTAGTGTGCAAGTAATGTACTTTTACAATTAACAACTCTTTAAATATAGGATGAACTTTTATTACTGATGTAGGTTACTATAATGCAAATTAGCATCTGTATGCGCAACTTAAATACAATAATGTGCTCCTTTTAATCAAGAGTACCTATAGACTAGACATGATCTTACAGTCTGCTACTGGAATTGCAATTTCTTATATGATTATTCTAATATATGAGAGCAATTAAAGCTAATTTGATTAAAACGAACAAAACATAACAGGAATTGTTCATATATTTACAATCCTCATAGAAATGTATATATAAATGACAAATAATAAAAAAAAAAACAGCAATACATTGTAAACCTGTAGGATTACGGAATTTCTTTTGACTGGGCTGTCATTGGTATTTACATATATAAGTGAATAAATGGAAAGGATATCAAATTTGGAAAACATGCTTCACAACTCTTACAGTATTAAAGCAAGAGGAACATCATTGAAATGTAAATAATTATTCTAGTACTTCATTTTCTTCACCTTCATTTAAATTACTCTCTGCATTTTCTTCAGTTTTAATACCCTCAGCAAGTGAAGTAATATCCTCACTCAGATAATCAAATGAAGGTTCAATTTTTGCTTTCAAGGTAAGAGAGTCATTTACTGATAGTTCTTCATTACTAGGGTTCAAGCATACGTTTTCACTGACAGTATCAGACAAAATACTTTTGTCTTCATCATCAAAATAAACATGTTCGAAGTTTACATCCAAGTTCGGGTCATCCATCTTACTTGTGTTTGTTGAGTGCGGATGGCTTAAATGAGATTTAAGATTACTATTTTTAGAGAATCTCTTCCCACATATATTACATTCATAAGGTTTCTCACCTGTATGCAATCTAATATGATCTTTCATACTACTTTTATAAGTAAACTCCTTGCCACAGAACGTACATGAGTAAGGTTTTTCACCAGTGTGCAACCGCATGTGCATTTTAAGTGTGCGTTTATCAGAGAAGTCTTTACTACATATCTGACACTGAATTCTGTCACCATAATGATGTGACATGTGATTAGTTAAGTAAGTTTTGAGAGAAAATTCTCTACTGCACACATCACATTTATAACGCTTTTCACCTGTATGTATGGTCATGTGGTTTTTGAAAGTATCCCTACGAGCAAATGCTTTTCCACACACATCACAAACATATGATTTTCTAGCATTGTGCTTCTTCTTGTGAAGAAGTAAGCATCGTTTTACAGCAAATCTTTTACCACATTCTTCACATACAAAAGGTTTTTCACCACTATGGTTCATTAAGTGATTTGTAAGATTATCCTTTTGACGAAAACCTTTACCACATTCTGAACATTTATAAGGCTTGACTCCAGTATGATCTGACATATGAGCAATCAATGAAGCTTTATAAATAAAACTTTCACCACAAGTTTCACATTTGTAGTCTTTTTGGCCTAGGTGTATTTTCAAATGTCGGTGCAAGTGGCTCTTCTGACCAAATGCTCTCTCGCAAAGATGACATTTGTGTGGTCTTTCGCCAGAATGACGCCATTCATGTGCTTCTAGATTTTGCTTCTTTGTAAATGTCTTAATACAATACCTACACTGCAGTTCCTTCTCTTTTTCATTTTTTTTAGCTTTTATAGTCTTACACTCCTCCTCATCTGTCTTTGTAAGGGAAGCAACAAATAATTTTAAGGTCTCTTTATTTTCACTAGAATCTTCAAAAAGTCGATCATCTTCTTGAGAATGGACCTCTTTCTCACCTTCAGGTGCAGCCTCTAAATTACCCTCAGTCGTTGTCGTGTTCATGACGAGAGCCGTTTCTCAGCACTGAGTTTTTATAATAAAAAGATGATTCCCTTCATAGTGCACATTTCAAGCTACCTGTGGAAAAATTAAAACGAATTTTAACTAATGCAGTATGTGCTGGCATCACAGAGATTCATAACATAAATATATTCAACTAAGTTGAAGACCACAAATGCAGTGAATATGCTAGTACCTGTGGTTTCCTTACACAGCTGACATCCAAGTGGTAAAATAAAAAAGTATAGGATTCAATATATAAATGTGTTGTATAGCCTACAGTATGTTAAAACACAGAATGAGAAACAAATCAGATAATCAGAGAAGCTCCATATTCACATACCTGTATGCTCTACATGTTATACTTGATCAAACAGTAATTTATGAATAATCCAATAAGCAAACAATATACAGAATCTCCCCTACTTATGAACAAATGGGTTACAAACATTCACAGATACGAACAAAAACCTACCAAAATATCTCCTCATGTATCAATGCATGTATTACTGTACTACACTGTGTTATTACATTATTATTACTGTACTATTATTCATTGATACTGTATACTTTATGTTTTATGTAGTAGTTAAACGTCTGTAGCCTTAGAACTGTAAATTATTTCATATGTTTGCACTGTACAGTACAATTTTTTTACCTATAAACACAACTTACGAACAATTCTTCTTACGAACAAAAGTCTTGTAAATTAAGGAGTGTCTGTAGTTTAAGAGAGATGGAGAGTGTTGTGACTTGTCAGAAGTAATAGGATAATAAGAGATGTGTAACGAATATCAAGGAATATTCGATGTTGTTGTAGGCATAAAAAAAGAACCTTAACTGAAAAAAAAAAAAAGACTACATCGAACTGTCCTGGAGAGTCCTAGTTGAGTCCAAAAGACCCTTAAATATTGCAAAAAAGGTAAATACTTTTACAACCCAGCATGGAAAAAATATTAAATTTATAACCTTATTGGACTAGATTAGCTCATTACCATCAAATAAATAATTGTGGTCAATTCTCTTTACTTGTAGTAGATATTTTTGCAATACTTCATATTCCATCTCACAAGCTGGCCTAACCTAACCTAGCCTCCTGGCTAGTAAAGTGGTAACGTACTGGCCTCACATTCGCGAGTTCAACGGATCGAGCCTTGTCAAGGCAAGAGAGTTTAAATTGTTTACTGGGGAGGTTACTGCTGTGGCTGTGTACCACAGTGGGGGGTTAGGGCTTGCACCGGCTGACGCCCGCCAGAACAGGGGCAACGCCTCTGATAGGTGGGTTAAAACCCAGCAAACTTTTAACTTTAAATTGCATGAGTTTGTGATATTGGTGGATAAACTATCCTAATTAACTAAACCTAATACTGCAGCTTGCATGAAATTTATTTTGGTATGGAGTGAAACCTAATATTATAATAAACTGTTGAAATTTTGGGTAGTTTACAGTTTAGCGGGCCATGCCGCTCAACAACCTCATCCCTCCACTCAGGAAAGTCATTCGACTGAAGGTTAGGGAAGTATTTTTAGTTAGGATAGTATAATGGGGGGTCCCAGGGGGAGCGAAGCCACCCTGGCTAAGAGGTTAGGTAAGTATTTTTAGTTAGGATAGTAAAAAATTGTTTCGTATACCTATTTTTCACCATTTTTGTTGTGTGATCATCTGCCAGTTCTCTAGTCAGAGCCTATCGCCATCTATTGGTAGGTTTTGAACATTGGTATGGGCCGCTATGCGATAGGTGTTCCGAAGTTTTTCTTCACTGAAAAGGAGAAACCTAACTAAACCTAATATAAATTGAGGGCGAAGAAACCTATCTAAACTAACCTGATAAAAATTTGCAGGAGGTATTCCCTAACTGGAAGTAAGGAAATAAACATATGCCATAAATGGCAGCGAAGGCCTCTTTATTTATTCCATTTTCGCGCTTTTTCCCAGCAAATCCTGACCATCCTACTCTCTCTTTACTGATGACACACTAATAGGACTAGGGAAGGGCACTTATTGCATCACTGTTCCCACCCTCCCATCCTATTCAATTTTATTAGTATCAGTGAAGGAAAATGTCCTAAACTGTCTCTAAGACAGAAGTCTTACCTACAAGTGGCAGTGTCTCAAAGACGCGCCATGGCGTCCTCTCAACTGCGATTTTGAAGCTGAACCCTTGGCCACAAATACTGTACAATTTAAAGTTTATGAATATCTAGGAATACTTGATGACGATAAGCATCCCATTGCGAAATTAGATATGATCAGAAGCCTCGCTACAGGACTGACAATATATCGCATAACAAAGTACACAGAGTGTAAACAAATCGTAGGCGCACCTCAGGTCCGTCACTTATCTTCTTCTAGTATGATCAGGACAAGAAGTTTGGTCCACTCAGGTACCGTCCCGATTATGCTGCTCACTGGAAAATTACAAGTTTCGTGAGGAAATACTACTAAGAACGTGAGCTATGGACTTGAAACCTGTGGGAAACTAAAAATCTTAAATACTACATGATAATAGAACAGTTTTATTGTAGGAGAAGCAATCTTACTGAGAACGTTGTGATGATAGGAAGTGAGGTTCAGGAGTTCTGTTTAAACCAGTTCTGTTTTTTCTCGAGATTAATATTAGCCAAATCACTCCTTGTCAGGATATTTGTTTTTAACCTAGTATGATGCGGAATATGAGAGCTAAGATGAAAATATATTTAGTCAACACATTTGTAGAATGAAGATGAGCCGTTGTGATGGTGTTTGCACCTAATATTTTGACGAGACGAAGATCAGGCTTTAACAAAGAGCCGACGTGGACTAATAAGTGGTCAATGCTAAAGTTGAATTTGTAAAGAAGATAATTAACTATGCTGTAATGCATGCCAACTATGGTATCATTGTGGATGTATCAAAATAACTATAGATATTTACAAACCTATTTAAAAGTGGAAGATATTGTTCAATGGCTTTGTAAAAAATGTGAAGACAATGTCATTGTAGCATTGGCTAAAATAACCACGCTTGAAAAAAAAAATAGATGCTTTACAGGATGAGATAGAGGCAGTAGCGCATGATAAATTTGAAAAGTATATGAAAGAAAAGAGGAAGGAGAGAAAAGAAATGATAATTTGATGATTTTTGAAATTTAAGAAGCATCTAATGATTGTCAGATTTACAAATGAGAATTTAAAAACTGATGCAGTAGCATTATCCTGGTAACAAGATTGGAGAAGGAAGCAGATGCACCAAATGCTACACTTTGGTCTAGACCTCTCAACAGAAGGGTGGAATGAGTTTAAAGAGAGACGAGCAGATAGTGAAGCAGGTGTGCAGATAAAGATTTTTAGGATAGTAACCCTCCCTACATTTCGAAGGGATTTTATGAAATCCAATAACGCATGATTAAATATTAGAGATAAGAGTAATTAGTAATGGACATAAATCATTATGCCAGGATTAGAATATAGGTTTAAATAGCGAAAATACAATTCGGAATACAATGAAATGTCAGGAAGAAAAGAATATCATAACCGTAAAGAAATCCATAAACTGTGTATGTATCATTGTTGAAAGTCTTTTAGGAAAATTTGAGAATAGAATGTCAGTATTAAGAACAGATATATTCATTATTAACACTACTGCTGATAGCGTAATAAACCTTACAAAAAATTCCAATATAGGGAAGGATAGCATAGGAGGATTAATAATTCACATGAAAGAGCGTGTCACATTTATGTTAGCAAATAATCTGAATGGAGAAACCTTGGAAGAAACTTGCACAATATGTTTTTAATATCACAAGAACTCGAGGCAGAGATAGGTCAAGCACGATAGACTTGATAGTGACGAGGAATACACTAAGGTAGATGTGACTGTACATGAACCATTAGAGGGGCGAAGTAATCAGGCTGTTATAAACTTTGTTTATTGTATAGAGTATATAAATACAAGCAGTAAGTTAAAAGAAGCAGTATAATTACCATAAAGGAAATTATGAAGAAATGAGAAAGTTGTTAAGACTGAACTGGAAGGAATTGCTATTGAATCACAATACAGTATATGTGATGCATGGAATTAATTTCAAGCACAGATCTGAAGAAGCTGTAAGACTTTATGTATATAAAAATAAACCTAGAACATCGAATTATAAGCCTTGGGTATATGAGAAATATATAAAAGCCATAAAACAAAAAGTGTGTTATGGAAACTTATAAGGAAAGAATGAATTATACATGTATGAAGACTAGTTGTTGCAAAGCCTTAAAGCAAATACTAGAGAGTTTTATAAACTTATAAGCAGAAAGAAAACTACAAAATGAAAGGTTTGTAACTTAAAGAAAGCTAATGTAGACCTAAAATAGATTTTGAAACTGCTGAGCCACTAAATAATATCCTTGTATCAATATTCAGTAAGGAAGAACGACAAAGAAGTGTTGATATTAAACGAATCTGTTAAGATGCTGTTTGATAAAGAAAGTGATACACCCTTTTATTTGCCACAACATATACTAATATCAGTACTTGATAATTTGCAGGTGGAAGAATTGCAGGTCCAAAAATAAAATTAAAGAATTTGAATGTTTACAGAGCGTAGGTCCTGATAAAATCCATCCAAGAGTTCTAAAGAGATGATAGATGTTATAGCAACGCCACTCATAACGTTATTCAATAATTCACTGAATGAAAGAACTCTACCATATGATTGGAAAATTGCTATTGTGACTGCGATTTAGAAGAAAGGAGATAGGAAATGGCTAGTAATTGTAGACCGATATCATTAACTTCACGTGTACTCAAAATACTTGAAACTATAGTGAGAGGGGGTGATGATAGCGTTCATGGTGATAAAATAATTACTTAACAAATTGTAAACATGTAGGCCATGTTTATCAAAGTTACTGGCAGCACTGAATGACTTGACACATGTATGAAGAGAATTACCTATTTGATGCAGGTTATTTAAGCTTCAGGAAAGCTGTTGACAGTGTATGATTACATAGATTATTATATAAGATACAGAGAATTGGCATCCAAGGAAAAATCCTGAATGGATTGAAGCTTTTCTAAGTAACAGAATGCAATGTGTGGAAAGTAATGAAACAATATCAAAATGGCAAGATGGATTTTTTTTTTAAATAAGTTTATTGTGCAAACAGCACCAGTCAAGTACATAACTCAAGTAACACTGGAATAAGTTTTGAAGCAAGAGAGTAATGTCTTTGAAAGACGTACCTCACCAGCATGTACATTAAGCTTAAGGCATTACATACATATTATGATAATATAAATTATACAATATATCATTTCTTACAGTTCAATCAATAGAAAAAGATTGAAATTTACTATTGCGCACATTTGCAGTAATCAGGGATATAAATGAAAAAACTGCTACAGATCATGCCACACTCGCAGGTACATGGTGCTGAAGATGTACAATAATTATACCATAAACAATATATACTATCTTACTGTTTAGAATTACAAAAATGAAAAAGAAATGAAAACAATAGTATATTAAAAAGACATTAGTATGAAAATAAAGTATCCTTGAAGATAAGTAGTTTAGCACACTTGTATAGTCATAGGTACACCTTAGGGCTGAAAATCCTTTAAAATATTAACATCCGCCAACTTTGGGTGGCACATCAGAACCACATCTGGATGGTCATGTAAAATAAGGTGCTGGTATATTGCTGTAAGAGGCTGTTTGCGTGGCAACATATCTCTGACTGTAAGACAGACTAGGCAGTAATGTTGCAAATTATTTGGATTGGGCAACAGACAAAATAGATATATATATATATATATATATATATATATATATATATATATATATATATATATATATATATATATATATATATATATATATATATATATATATATATATATATATATATATATATATATATATATATATATATGACTTACCCCTTTCATTACAAAATAAAAGTAAGATCTTCGCTGATGATATATAGATGTGTACAATCTCCAAAATCATGACCAATATCACAGTAAGACCTGGATAGGCTGACAGAATGTTCAAAGGATTGGATGCTATTCTTCAATGTTGAAAAATGTGAGAACATTCATTTTAGAGTTGGAAACTTAAATTTTCAATACACAATGAGTGGAAATGATTGGTAGTTACAGAGTAAGAGAAAGATTGGGAGTGTGTATAAGTTCAGATCTAAAAGTGGCAGATCAAATTAAATCAATAACAAAAAGTTAAGTCAAATGGTAGGAATAATAAAAAAAACTCATCTGCATATTTGAATACAGATTTTATATAAAGGATATATGTGGTCCCATCTTGAGTATGCAGTACAAGCTTGGACAACTTGTCTCCGAGAGGATGTAGAAGCTATTGAAAGAATTTAGAAGAATTACTAATATACCACCTGAATTACGTAATCTGCCTTATGCAGAAAGATGAAAAGAGAATGGGGATTGCATCAGTGGAGGACAGAAGGCTTAAAGAAGATATGATGTAGGTGTATAATGAAAGGATTAAAACATAAGAATGTTCTTTTGTTCCGGTTTTACGTCACGAAGTCCCCTTTCAACCAAGGGCTAGGACGGTTGCCTTCTTGCGAAGGACTTGTTTTGGCAGATGTAATCCTTACGCTGAGTGCATGCCTTTGCTAACCTCAGACCGTGACGGGGCGCGAACCCTCGACCTGACGCCTCAGAGTCGGAGACGCTACCGACTGAGCCACGGCGACTACATTACAACATGGGAATGTCGATACGCTATTTCAGAAAAATCAAAATGCAAAAAGGGGTCATAATTGTATGATTATCAAGCAGTGCTCTGGGAATATCAGAAAATATTTTTTTCTCGAAGAGTAGTTAATAGTTAGAACATGTTGCCAACACATTATAAATGCCAGAACAGTAAGATGAATGAATAGGGGGAAAAAAAAAAAAGCATGAGGAGTGTATTTCAGAAAAATCGAAATGCAAAAAGGGGTCATAATTGTATGATTATCAAGCAGTGCTCTGGGAATATCAGAAAATACTTTTTTCTCGAAGAGTAGTTAATAGTTAGAACATGTTGCCAACACATTATAAATGCCAGAACAGTAAGATGAATGAATAGGGGGGAAAAAAAAGCATGAGGAGTGGAAGCGAGCAAAAAGCTTCATATTCATGCATAAAAATATTACAGAACTTAACCGGTATGTTCAACAGGCAAGTTTATCATCCGATGAGCACAACATCATTGTCTGATTTTTTAAATTTAAAACCGAAACTTTTTCTTTATTTTTCCTTATATTTATATTTATGTCCTCGTATTTTTATTTTTTTAAGAATTTAAATCAATACTCATATTTTAAAGTTCTGCAGTCATCAAATATATTCTTGCACTAATAAAGCATTTCCTTAACATCCTGCAAAGAGGTTTTCTTATGTAGCTTAGAGCTATGAACTCTGCTTCTAGAGCCACCCATGCAAATAGGCGATCCCTGTCCACTCTGTCAAAACCACGAACGAATATAAACACCGCCACCATATCCCCCATCTTCCTTCTAGTTCGATTGATGGTAGGTTTAACTTCCTCAGCCTTCCCTCATAACTTAAATAGTGTATCTCTCTCACAAGCTTCGTAGCATGTCTTTTAATTTTCTCTGGTTTATTTATATGTTTTTTCAAGTGCGAATTCCAATGGGTGCTGTGTATTCAAGCTTAGGCATCACATTACTCACATAGATATATCTGATAATTTCCTAGTCCATGTGCCTGAAGGTCACCCTTACTTTTGGTAAGGAAGCGTATGCTGTCTATACTATACTATTTATATGTACTTCCGGAGATAAATCTCCCAATACATTTACCCCTAGATCTCTTTCATTCTCTGTCTTTTGTAGTTCCGCACCTGCTACTGATTACCCAAATTTGGGCCTTCTCGCCCATTTTGAAGTATTGAATATCATAAGCCATTTTCTGATCACTCATGCAGGCAATTTTTTATCTTCTTGAAGCTCTTTATCATAGTGCACGTCTTGTACTTTCTTCACAAACTTTGCATAATATATATATATATATATATATATATATATATATATATATATATATATATATATATATATATATATATATATATATATATATATATATATATATATATATATATATATATATATATATATATATATATATATATATATATATATATATATATATATATATATCAATCAGTATATAACACACATACACACTACAATTGAGTATGAACTACCAATTGGAAAGAGTGACCACAGTATGTTGTTGATGGAGAATATAATCGAAAATGTTCTGCCTGAAAGTAGAGGCACCGAGAACACGAGGAGGAACTATCCGAAAGGAGATTACATCAAAGTTAATGAACTTTTCGCAGTTATTGACTGGAGGACCTTATTTATCAACAAATCTGTACAAAAAAATGCATGAAATCTTTTGTGAGAAATATGGGAAAATAGTTGATTGACTTCATGCCAGAGAGAAATGGTTAAATAATGAGTGTAAGAGAGCTAAGGAGTGGAGAGGCAAATGCTGGAAAAGTTATAGCATGAGAATAGTATAAATGCCTGGCAGACTTATAAAAGAGCAAGAAATGATTACCTAAGTAAAAGAAGAGAAGTAGAGAGGGACTGTGAAAGGGATATCACCAGGAAGGCTAAAGAAAATCCCAAATTTTTCCACAGGATTATCAGAGGAGAACTGAAGTGAAAAGAACAGGTTTTAAAGGAAAAGAGAGCGGATGAAAGCATCACTGAGACAGATGAAGAGATCTGTGAAGAATTGAACAAGGTGTTTCAGTCAGTATTTTCAGTAGAAAACACCCCACCCCCTCAGATTGCATAGACAGAAGCTCATGGGCCAGTATTAGAGAACACCATGTTTTTAGTCAAAGAGGTATGCAAAGCGGTGATGGAGTTAGATGCCCATAAAACTACAGGACCTGATGATATATCCTCTTATGTACTTAAGACATGCTCTAAATCAATATCAGCAGCACTATGTATCATATTTGAAAAGTTTTTGGAGTCAGGGGAGATTCCAAGAAGCTGGACACAAGAGAACGTGATACCTATTATCAAAAAGGGAAGGAGGGATACCATTCTAAAATATAGATTTTCCTTAACCAGTATAGTTTGCAAAGTTATGGAGAAAGTATTAAGAAAACACATATATTTTTACTTAGAATTCTTCAACTTTTTGTCAGTGAGACAACATGGCTTAAGAGAAAGTATATCAACAGTAACCAACTTATTAGAATTTTATGATGAGGTAAGCCGAATCTTACAGGAAAGAGAGGGCTGGGCAGATTGCATATTCCTAGACTTCCAGAAAGCATTTGACAAGGTCCCAAACAGGAGACTTATTAAGAAGCTGCAAGCAATTGCGAGAATAGGTGGAAATGCCTTGGAATAGAAAAAAAAACTTATTTAGAAGGAAGGGAACAGGGGGTTGTGATAAGATACTCAGTGTCTGAATGGAGAAGAATTAGTAGCGAAGTTCCACAGGGTTCAGATTTAGGGCCACTTTTGTTCCTTGTATATGTAAATGACCTACTAGAGCTGTAAATTTATTCATGAATATGTTTTCACATGATGCAAAGATTGTGCAGAAAGTAAGAAACGAGAACAATAGTAGAGAACTTCAGGAAGACCTAAACAGTCTGCATGACTGGTCAGAAAAGTGGCTAATGAAATTCAATACTTCAAAATGTAAGATAATGAGACTGGGTACGAGTGCAAGAAGACTCAAGCTTGACTGTCAAATGACAGAAGAAGAACTTCAAGAAACTTATAATGAGAGCGTTCTAGGCAGAAACAAAAAGGCAGATTTGTCTCCAGAAATTC
>JAXCGZ010002134.1:40000-55000 GCA_037179515.1 Halocaridina rubra
GACATGATAGCTTTAGCTAGTATTAAACATTTACCAGATTAAAATGGTCTCTATCCACAAATGTTGCCAAGTTCCCACACTGTCAACATGACTAACATTTATGCATAGGATACATATGACTGAGTAAAAAGTCAAATTATTTTGCCAATTCCCATGCTCTACCTAACTTCTGCTGTCTCAAAAAAGAATTTATTATTATTGCACTGTTGCACACTTTGCTTTGGTTAGATTATGTTAGGTTTTAGTTTGATGTTGAGGGGTAAATTTTTACTTTAACATCCAATTAGACAAAAATATCTGGATATTTGTTATTTTAGGTTAGAGTTGATCAAAATAGTTCACCCCCAGTTAAATAACAAGATGATAATTTAAATATTTGTGTTTTTAGTTGTATTAGAATTTTTTTTTTTTTTTCTTAATTTCCATTCTTTAGGAGGTGTGAAAGTAAAGATGTACCATATTAGTTCTTTAGTACTTGTGGCTATTTTTTTTTTTTTGTCACAAAATCAGTTTTCCACCTTCCCCTCACCCCAGATTCAGAGATTATCGTGTTGTGCAATTTTACCAAGACTTCTACTCTTATATTATGCTGTAGTGCAGTGATAGTAAACCTGGGTGCATTGTGCACCCCAGGGTGCATGAATGTTTTCAAAGGGTACCTGGAAATAATGGGGTACATGACATGCCCAGTGTGTATGAGAGTGCACAGTACGAAAAGGTGTTTTAGGAAGAAAACTGTAAGTGTCAAGTTAGAAATTAATTTAAACTGAGATTAAAGTACTACAAATTTATGTATTACATTAGTATATTAAACTCCTTACCTGGGTGCATTGTGCACCCCAGGGTGCATGAATGTTTTCAAAGGGTACCTGGAAATAATGGGGTACATGACATGCCCAGTGTGTATGAGAGTGCACAGTACGAAAAGGTGTTTTAGGAAGAAAACTGTAAGTGTCAAGTTAGAAATTAATTTAAACTGAGATTAAAGTATTACAAATTTATGTATTACATTAGTATATTAAACTCCTTACCTATAAAAAGTATAATATCACCTAGTTTTGGGGGTAGCCTAACTTTGTTAAAGACGCAGTGGCTGACAAGATCAAGACGTGATATTTTGAGCTAGGGTAGATGAATATCTCAACAGCTCCCGGAAGGGTGCATGAACATAGAAAAGGTTGAAGAACACTGCTGTAGTGCATTATTATCAACAATTCGTACTCAGTAAAATATAAATAAAAGGTTATTCCTTGTGATGATATATTAACTTACCCAATTAGATTTCTATGCATTTTTCAGATTTGCTGTGTAAATTATTTTTTTTCTTTTTCTTTTTAAAGATAACACCATCCCTTTTTTGTATCACATCATAACAGTGTAACAGTCCTGTTTTACTATAATAAAGGATTATATTCTCTGACATTCTACTACTATTTTGCAACAACATGAATTTTTATATATTAATTGCTAACGAAAAGAATACTGTCATGTAGACTCAAAATGTTTTTAGTAGGTTCATGTATCAAGTACATATGACTATTCACATCGCATTTCTTCAGAGATAAAACTGTAGAAGGTCTATTAGAAAAAGATATATACCAGTATGTGTCTTTAATTGCAAAGGATGATACATATATGCAGAACTCCCACTCAAGTTGAGTGCTACCCCTCTTATAAAAAGTAATTTTTTCTAATAATTGTGAAATTATGTGATCTAATATATTACTAAATATTGACATATGGCTAATGCAGATCAGTTATACTGCACGTCGACCTAAATCAAATGTAACTAAATGGGTTAACATATTCAAGATATTTCCTGAATCTCTCTCTTCAATTGTTTGTTTCGGTTTTACGTCACGACCTCCCTTTTCAACTAAGGGCTAGGACGGTTGCCTTCTTGCGAAGGACTTGTTTTGGCAGATGTAATCGTTACCCTGAGTGTATGCCTTTACTAACCTCAGTTCGTGACGGGGCGCAAACCCTCGACCTGCCGCCTCAGAGCCGCGGAGACTACTGAATCTCTCTCTTCAATGCAAGAGATATTTTGTTTCAACAAATGTGAAATAGTTTCAGAACAGTTTTCTGACAGTGGATTGTTTATTGCATGTAGATTATTCTTGGTTGCTCAGGTGCTCTGTAAATCATTATGCTTACCAGTGAAGCTTAATTCCATTCATAACATTTGCATATATTAGATTCTTATATACCTATATTTCATTATAATTTGACTCCTTCAAAATCAATTGCCTATGTAGAAGAGGCACCCTACACTCAACGGTTTTTTTTTTTTTTTTTATAAACATAGCAGTTTTTGATGTTACCATTGTTACTGTAAATGTAAAGTTCCAATTGGAAAATCGTGGCTTTTTTATTGATTATTAAATGGGTCTGTTACTGAATATAGTAACTGGATTTTCTAGACTCTCAGTGCTATCCAAAGGCAGCACTGTATTTGGTGTTTGAGGTCAGTGAATGGTAATTAATTTCTTTTTTTTTTTTTTGAGATTTTATTTACTTAATACAACTTTTATAACATATATGCCACTGTTAGCCTTTGTTACTATTGACAACATTCATAGTTAATAGGTGCTCTTCATATAAAAAAGAACAGGTTGGCCATATTGTAGAGATATAGAGAAATTTATATATATACAAGCCGAAAATGGGCAGAAAGGAACGATTGGACAATGCTCTTTGGGCGCTGACATTTTCGCATTATCCACTTTGTAAAGATTGTTGAGTTAGCCTAGGTTCTCAGAATATAAAAATCTTCCTAGTGCCAACCAAATTAGGATATGCGCCCAAACATCTGGCACCAGAGCAGCAGTGCCGAAAATTGGGAACTTGAATTGTGTTGATAAAGAAAAGGCTACACTGATATCATGATATCCCTTTAATCTTCCTAGCACCAGCCAAATGGGTTTAGCGCCCAAATATCCGGCACCAGAAGAGCAGTGCCAAAAATTGAGAACTTGAATTGTGTTGGAATAGGCTACTCTGATATCTTGATATCCCTTTAATCTTGTATATCAGTTATTACTGATAAATTATGAACAGTAACAACAGCATAATGATCAGTCAAGACTCGAATTGCAATAGAGAGAAATGGTAGTGTACTGTGTATGTGGAAAGAGTAACATCTTATTTATTAATCCACTATTGTTACATTTCTTTAAAAAGAATAGAAAAAATGTGTTCAAGTAACTACCAACTCTTATCTTACAAATTATGCATATGCAAGATTTTATATACCTATATATATGTACAGTTAGTACCATTACTTCTTGTAGCAGTATACTGTATATGTAACAGAAGTGTGTACCAAAATTTAGACGGACAAAAGATATTGTTGCTGGACATTTTAAGAAATGACTAGTACTGTTAATATCTGACAAAATTTACATGCCATCTCTAAAGAGAGATTATGCCACTCTGTTATTTTTACTGTTTTCAGGAAGATATCAATTTATTCTTATCAAACATGGAATTAATTGTTTCATTTCTTTTTCAGTGACTTCATCATAACAAAATGGAGTTGTCATTTTTAGAAAATGCAACAGCCTCATCATCTTATATATCAGAAATCGTAAGATGACTAATGACGAATAAAATGGAAAAAGGTTGAAGTGAAGTGATTTTGGTGCTCTAAATCTCAAGAAAATATAGGGCTTCCTTTTTGTATAAAAATTAAGTAACTTCCCAGCACTAGACAAGTGTTTTTAATGTTTAGCTTTAAGTGAATTGTAAACTACATCATATAATAAAACCTAGTGAAAAAGATCATTAATACAGTATTAATAGCTACTAGATTGGTAAAGATTAATTACTTTTGTGAAAATCTCATCAAACTAATTGTATAGTTTCTTATTGAACATTCACAAGAAATTGAAACTTTGAAAGAACTTGAAGGTGATAGAGAATAATAATTACTGTATCTGCTTCAATACTGGCTGAAGCTTGGAAGTTTTCTCAGCTGTAAAGATGAACAGATCACCTAATCTGTCCAAGCGGGCCTGGAAATTACGTAAGTATTATTGTAAAATTTTGTAATGTAATGCATTTATTGTCATTTGATTACAGTTTTTGCATAGAATCATTTGACCTTTATATGAGACCTAGTCATTTTTAATTATTTTATTCATGACTTTAAATGAATATGCTTTTTTTTTCTTAATACATCTTTCGTGTAATAATAGCTGGATAATCATTGAAATATAAAAATAACTATTAGTGTATTCTTTGGGTTGTGGTGCCTGTACAGTAGTGGTTAGTTACTACCAGAACACTTAATATGAATGCAATTACCTTGTGAAATTGAATCCCTAAAGAAAATCTTGTACCACAAATATCCACTCTATTGTAGTCTGTAGTATATTGATTAAATTTCATAATCTATATTTATAGTCTACACCAACTTTATATATTTGATATTATTTACTTTTCATTACCTAGAAATTTCTTATATTTTATCACAATACGTGTGCTATTTAAATATTCTTGCATATATTTTCTGTACAGGGGGTCCTCGAGTCACACTGTCTTTGAGTTACCGTGTTTCTTGGTTGCAACACATCTCCCATAAATTATATAGCTTCTTTTTTTTTTTATAATTTTTGGCCAGTATTCTATCTCCCAACTTAAAGCAGATTCTTCTGATGGCAGTGTTTTGAAGAAAAAGAAAGTCATCACCTGGAAGTGAAATTTGAGATAGCTAAATGCATGGAAAAGGAAGAAACTTTACCACTGCATTAGCATTGGTGCTTATTTAGGTGGGTTCCGACTTACACTTAAATTTGTGGTACATCACATTTCAGGAACGAAACTCTTGACGTAAATCGAGGACCCCCTGTATCTATTTCTTGGGATTCTTTTTGAATGTCTTGGAATAGAAATTTTTGTTTTTAATAATTACTTCCGGATTCATGGTGCTTGTATGTTGTTGGTTCCATGATGCCTAGTGTTGACCCATTCCAAGCTAGGCAATCATAAAACAAATATAATTTCAGTCAGAGGTTTATTGATTCCTAATGTTTTACTATAAGTACATTTTGTGTGATAGAATGAGAATTGATATCAGCGAATTCTCGAAAATCCCTGTTTTGGAAATACAGAAGCTCCCCCACTTACGAGCAACCGAGTTCCGACCATTCACAGATACCAACAAAAACCTACCCATGTATTAATGTATATATTACTGTACTGTACTATGTAATTACATTATTATTACTGTATTAAAATTCATTAATACTGTATACTTTTTGTGTTAATTTTGTAGTTAAGCGTCTTTAGCCTAAGTACTGCTGCTGCGTATGCATATACTGTACTGTACAGTTCTTTTATATTTTTTATACCAATACAGAACCTAAGAATAATGCTACATATTAACGGACTACTGGAACCTAACTCGTTCATATGTTGGAGTGTCTGCATTCCTCTCTCTGGCTGATGCTTACTTGATGTGCTTGCTTTAAAGCGTGAAGAATATGCGTTGCTTATGAATATTGGTTTGTATGCATGTATGATAGCTAGAAAGCTGAACTTTGTAAGATTTCTTGCCTATATATATATATATATATATATATATATATATATATATATATATATATATATATATATATATATATATATATTTTTTTTTTTATTTATTTTTTTTCTCTCTCTCTCTCTCTCTCTCTCCCCGATACACACACACTGGGACAGGCAAGAAAATTTTCCTAATCAGGCCCAGGCATAAAGAAAATATTAAGAAGAAGAAAAAGTAGGGTTAAGAACAAGGCAGAAATAAGGGAGTGATACACAATATCAAAAGGACAGGCTTAAAGAATAGTGCTGAGGCCCTAGTTACTAGGGTAATTGTACATATGTGAGACTATTTATATAGGACTGTGTGTATTATGTAAAAGTTTGAAGCAGTCTGAATGGTAGCTGTGGAGTTACATAATGAGTCATAGCAGAGGAGTTTATTTTGGCCCTATTCTTGTAATTTCCAAGTTGTACTACTGTTTACAATAGTAAGACATTACAGTGCTTGCAATTACTACGGTAGCAGTTCTTACACATTACAATGAATTATTTTTCAGTCTTGATTTTTTATCTTATTAATTGCTCTCTATATGATGTGTAAGATGAATCTTAACGTGGTTTACACTTGATAGTGATTCAGTAGTGACTGTGTATTGATAAAATGCTTGAGCACGTGGATAGAACAGCTTCCTCCTTGAGCTCAAACATGGTACTAACATAAAACATGTGTGTTATGCTGTTTCAGGTTTGAATAACGGAATGTTGTTTTTTTACTGCATTATCATCTGTCATATATGTATTCTTGTTTTTTGCTGCTATAGTATGGTACTTTACTATATATTAAGTTTTAACTTTATGAAGGTTAGTAAATGTATCCAGGCCTTTCTGTTCCATAAATGTTCTATTGGTAAGCTGATAATTTCTATTAGCTCCAAAAGAAATTGCATATGACAAATCCTTCCATTCATTTTATGTTATATCAATGATATGGTAGGCTTCCCTGTTATAGTGAGTTGCTTTACGACATGTATGACACTGTTTTAATTAATTTTTTTAATGCTATTGAAAGCAGTGAGTTTATACTCTCATGTGAAAAGTTTAGCTTTTTGAGTGATTTATTATTGCTTGAAAATACTGTAGTATCTTTGAAGTATAAACTAATGTAAACAAAATGCTGAGACATGATAGCAATATAGTACTTTAATATATGCTTCTTCTTTTTTTTCTAGTGAAAATTCATATTAGACTTCTCATTTACACAAAACTATACAATTCTCTCTCTCTCTCTCTCTCTCTCTCTCTCTCTCTCTCTCTCTCTCTCTCTCTCTCTCTCTCTCTCTCTCTCTCTCTCTCTCTCTCACACACACACACACACACACACACACACAATTAGGTAAATACACACACCTATAATTGTGGAAAATATCGTCATTTAGTAGACCATGTGTAGCAAGCTATGCCGGTATCAGCTGAGTCTCGCCTCCTCTCCCGTCATACCTGACCTGTTGTCAAGGTTGGGGGCTCCCGCGAAGATTCAGATGAAGTCATACTTCAGTTGTCAACGCATTTAAGATCACCCATCTCTACAGTCCCTTTTACTTTTCGTATTTTTGTGGATTTGAAGGACTGCGTTCGTTTCCCCTATGTGAATACTTATACTGTATAACTACTTATTTGTATATTTGCTGTGACCATTTGCTACGGAGATATGGTTAAGTTCTTATATTCTTTTAAATTTATTTTTGAGTAGTTTGTCCTTTATTATTATTGTAAGAAGTTTGTCGGTTATCCACTCTCAAATTGTTTTAAATAGAGATATTCTGTTATATTTTTTTATAATGAAGATTTCAATATGTCGGTGCATTTAAAAGATTAGACTTTGTTTACATATTTCATAGACATTGCTAATCGTAGTTTAAAGCAAATGACTACAGAGTTAGTAGCGAAGTCGGCTGTCATCAGTGCGGGAAATGCAAACCAATAGCTAATCGTTAAGAGGTCAGTGAAAATGTGCGACTCCATATAAAAATGGTAAAATGCTGATAAAGAAAAAAGTACTTTATAAGCTACTGGGGGGGGGTATATTTTGTACCGTTTGTCAGTAATAAATGTACTGTGCTGCGATTAATACTTGAAATTTTCATATAAGATTGTTATGTATTATGTCGGCAGCGTTTCCTATTCATATGAGGTCTCTAATTTTCACTAACCACTTTAGAGACAAGTGGTTTATTGTGGCATAACGTTTTCTGGCCGGATGCCCTTTCTGAACCCAACCTTCTTCATGCATCCGAACTTGGGATCGGCACCGAATTGAGCTAGCTTGTTCCCGCAGTGGTTCGATTTGAGGAGATTCTCAAGATGAACGGAATAACGTCAAGCCTAGCTTGAATTATTGTTTGAACTAAAAAAAAAATTAAATTCCGCCAACGTCTAGCGTATCTTGAAATATTGTTTGAACTAAAAAAAAGTCTTAATCTTCGGCAAGTATTGAGCGCGGTAGTGGTGGTAGGATCTTCAAAGTTCATTGGCGTTGAATAAATGTGACAACTTTGAGAGCGAGAGACATTAGTGAGAGTGAAGCCACTGATGAATAACCAGTCGCTCCTACCTCCTCCCCGATTCTCCTCTCCCCCCATGTTTTTCCCGGGACATTCACCTTCTGACAGGGATACCGGTATAGATTCTTACCAGTCTAGTTACGAGTGGACGAGTTTCATGCGGTGTTTATTATTATTATTATTATTATGAACAGGCTAAAACAGGTGGATTTTACGGATTGTTTTTTTTTTTGTCCATGAGTTATAAAAGAAAAGGAATCTAAATATTGACTCTGAACAGGTCACGGAGAAACTTTACGTCTTGGGCACAAAATGGTTAGAGCACTTGACACTCAGAAAGTAACAAACCCGTGATCAAGGCCACCGTGGGGCACTAAGAAGGGCATCCAGTCTTACTTGCCCAACTTCAACTTGTCTGTTTCCACCCTCATTTGAATGGGGATTAAAAGTAACAAATAATATGGCAAACTGTAACCTTAATCCTCTTAAATAATTTTGCAATATTTTTCATTCTTTTTAAACACTATTGATTGAGATTGGTTTAGCACAAGTCTTGTTCATATCAGACTGGATTTTAGGTACCTCTTATCATGTCTGTCATCCTAAGATGTACGAGGACGTATTTTTAATTTAAATTAAGACGCCAGACGTCTTTGTAAAAGAAAAGGGCTTCTTTATGATAAAAATACAAAACTTCAAAAGAATAAATGTTTTTGATTAATAAGAGACAAATCCTGAAAAAAAAATCGATTCTCCATATTCGTAAAGAGATAAGATGGTAAAAATATAACTTTTATGCTGCTGCTACACTGAGTGTGTTAGCTTGGGATAGCAGGTTAAAGACAAGAACAAACAGACTTGACAAACACAGACTTATCTTGTTTGTTCCGGTGTTACGTCCCGGACTCCCTTTTCTACCAAGGGCTAGGACGGTTGCCTTCTTGCGAAGAACTTGTTTTGGCAGATGTAATCGTTACCCTGAGTGCATGTCCTTGCTAACCACAGACTGTGACGGGGCGCGAACCCTCGACCAGACGCCTCAGAGTCGCGGACGCTACCGCTAGACTACCAACACAGACTTATCTAATTTGTGTTAGTTTTTGGCGCCGACCCACTTGTGAACCTCTTACTATCCTTCTGCCAGACCCCAGAATTTGGCCTACCGGTACCATTTTGGGTGGCAAATTATCACCATGTGTGCTTGAGAGGTATACATCTGTTGATTGTAAAAATGGCTGGTGGCAGTATGAAAGTGGTAGCTCACTGTGAAAGAAGGGTATGTTTAAAGTTGAAAGACGGGCAGATCCTACATTTTCAAGGACACTGGCAACAGAGAGATTATAGTTTTGTAATATATTCTAAACGTATCATGTGACATATAGTCTTTTATGATAGCTAAAAAAACAAACTTTTCCATGATATGTCATTCATGACCACTGAATGTATGTGGCCAGTATTTACCGTTATACTCCTTAAAATAATTGATATTTTTAAGTACTATTCAAGATGAATTCCATTTGGAGTATTTTTTTTACTTCTACAGTCTTTATTATCTTGTCATGCAACTCAAAATTATACATATTGAAAAATGCATATGCATGTTTGTCTTATTTTATAATGTTCATAACATTACAAACAGATATACATTTTGTTAAATATTTTGTCTGATAACCAAAGTAGCGCACTCGAGCAATTTTAATCGAATGCAGTTTTACGTAAGCAATTTCTATATTGCTGGAATCGTGAACCTTCCCATGTAGTAGGTTGGCTCATGTCATCAACCGCCTGTTGCGATACTACAGCTGAAGGGTCTTGTGGACTTAAATAAAACTGTCCAGGATAGTTCGATGTCAGTCTTCCTTCAGTTACGGTTCTCTATATGCCTACTTCAACACCGAATATTCATGGATATTCGATACACTTGTCTAATTATCCCTTCACATCTAACAAGTCACAATACTCCCCTTCTCTGTTTCTCTCTATGTTTTCTTCGTACCCAGGCCCGATGAGGGTAGATTTATTTTTTTTGGCCCGTCCTGGTGTCACAATCATTATATATATATATATATATATATATATATATATATATATATATATATATATATATATATATATATAGAGAGAGAGAGAGAGAGAGAGAGAGAGAGAGAGAGTTTCCGTTCTGCTTGAGAGAACATAAAATAACATGCTCTTTGTTGATTACTATTCACAATAAATAAACTGCAAAATTTTAGCACATTTATCATCATAATTTCATCCTTCGGCAACCTGTAAAGAAACGTATTTTTTTTTTATTAGAAAAACGAGTATGGTAATGCTACAATGTATCTGTCAAACATGTAGAAAAGAAAATACACATTGCAGTCTGTTCATGTGTAATCCTGCAACACAGTTTAAATAGTACCTATTAAATATTATTCTGTCCAATATTGTACATTTGTTTGGCATTCTTTTTCTTCAATGTCATCTCCACAAGCTCTGTTTATATATTTAACTTTCTTCATTATCATCATTTCCAGGGATATCATGTGTAGTCTATGTTGTTTGCGCATCTGTGATCACGCTTGAGTCCATTGGTAATACACGTGCAGCCAGAGGGCGAACATTTGCGCTAACTAACCTGCAATAAAAGGATATGTATTCTTATTATTAAAAATAAACAAGACGTACGCGGCAAATGAATATTCTTTCCCTTTTTACAAAACCACCAAAATTTTCGACATTAATAGGCTATATCTCTAAATTATGGTGACAAAACTAGACATATGGTAAAATAACAATATCTCTAAATTTTGGTGACAAAACTAGACATATGGTAAAATAATCTCATACATTTGGTAAAGAGACGAGAACTCGCTTTGGTAAAACTAGTCTTCCATTGGGTAAAATAAAAACGAAGCAGCCGTATGAAGCATCTCTCTCTTCCTTTTGGCAAAAAGAAAAAGCCCCCATATTAAAGAGGCTATGTATAAAGAGGGGTTTACACGGTCAAACGGTTCGTCGAACGCGGTTCGACAGACAAGTGTTGGAAGTGATGTTCGAACGTGTGAACGGGGTATTTGGTTGTCGAACACGGAACGTGTTCGACAACCAAATACCCCGTTCGCACGTTCGAACATCACTTCCAACACTTGTCTGTCGAACCGCGTTCGACGAACCTTTTGACCGTGTAAACCCCCCCTTAAGGTTGCTCTACCCGCATTTTCCTCTTCTGTGGCTCCCCAGAGATTGCCTAATCCTTGCAATGTTTACGACAATATGTACTCATTAGAACTGAAGGAGGGGATACATCACAGACAACAAGAGGAAGCAATAGTTGACAAGTCAAGGGGAGATTCAGTAGAAAAAACATCTTTTAAGCACTCATGGTGAACATTTGTTCGTTTAAGTTCACTTGTGTATTATATATATATATATATATATATATATATATATATATATATATATATATATATATATATATGTATATATATATATATATATATATATATATATATATATATATATATATATATATATATATATAAACAGCCAAGGTATATATATATATATATATATATATATATATATATATATATATTATATATATATAAACAGCCAAGGTATATATATATATATATATATATATATATATATATATATATATATATATATATAATGTATTCATTCACTTAATTTCTATCTAGTCTGTAATATATGTGTATTTATTGTGTTCACCATCATGAAAAGTAGGCAGGTTGTAGTAATTCTCGGAATAGGTCGTGTGTACGTCCATAATAACAATCTTCAGTCTACAATTTAGCTCTCTTACGATAGGTTATATTAAGTTTCCATAGATTGTACTCTACGGGAAATGTTAAAAGTTGTTTAATTATTAAATAGTATAATTTATGTTCGATTGTTATTATTTATGTGTTTTATCTAGTATTGCTTGAATACTCTGCTTTCATGTATTAATATTATTATTATTATTATTATTATTATTATTATTATTATATTAGGAATCCATATAGACTCTTAACTATTTTTAGAGGAATCACATAATCTAAATTTCTAAATCTTCATTCATAAAATTGGGGTTCCTGTTTCGTTTTCGTCATTACTTTTCCTTTTTTCAGTTACTTAAAATCAATAAATGTCTTATCCGTCCCTGGTTAGAATACTGCTCACACATCTGGGGTGCTTCTTCTTATACTTACCTCCTTAATAGGGTTGAATCCCAGGGAGTCAGACTCATTTATGACCCTTCTCTTCTAATCTGGATTCTCTCTCTTTTCGCCGTAAGGTAGCATCCCTTTCTCTTTTCTATCGCTGCTCTGATGAGTTGGCGAGTTGCATCCCTCCTCCATTGCCGAGGCAGCGTAACACTCGCCAAGCGGCCTCATCTCACAGGTACTGTGTGGAGATTTGTAGCTCGCGGATTGATCGGTGCAGCGACTGCTTCTTCCCATCTGCCTCCAAACTCTGGAACTCTCTTCCTCCTTCTGTCTTTGCTAATTCTTATGACCTATCATCCTTCAAAAAGCGGATCTATCGTCAACTCGGGGTGTAATCCTCCATATCTCTGGGTTCTTTACTTTGACTATTTTTTCTGCCTGTCGTATTCCTTTGTGTAACATTACCTCATCTCCGCCTTGTCCTTAAACTTGTTCTTTTCCTTCGTCTTGGTGTTTTCTCGTGCCCGGGACTTTATTGATGAGGGCAGTTTTTGCCTGTCCCGGTATCACACTCATTTAAAAAAAATTCTCATGAAAAAGTGACCAGCCTGTGAATGATGCGGTTGTGAAAGCTATCTTTTTAAACTCCATGTGGGCATTATGCTATACAGATTAGTACATATATTTTTGTATTTATAATTCTGGGGCCTTATTACGTCCTCCGTTTTCCCCTGCGTTTCGTAAAAGTCGACTAAATGAGGCGTAGCGAGGGGGCTGGGAATCCCCTCCTCTGTATTTAATTCCCACAAAAAGTCAAAGTATTGTCTTTGACTCAGCCATCTTCCTTATAGGGGGGAATATGGCTTTGGTATTTGGATGGATGGTTAAGCACGCGAATTGGAAGTGATGAGTCCGACAAACACGGATTTGAGCCCACCCTTAGGAGAGGCATCCAGCCTTAATACCCCTGCTTCAGTCCGTCTTTTCTCCACCCATTTGAATTTCGAGGAAGTGTGACACATAAAAGGTAAAAAAAAAAATGCTATGTATAATTTTGTATGTAAGGTATCACAGTGTTTTCCTTGTTTTGGTTTATTAAATGATGGTTTGGGGTGAGGTTGGGTTGGGAAATAATCACCTAATTGTCGATCCAAAATTGGATTATGGACCGAGAGCCTTGAATCCAGTTGTAGTAGTGGTAGTAGTAGTAGAAGTAGTAGTAGTAGTATCCGTCGTCGTCATCGTAGTAGTAGTAGTAATATGTATTTGAACTTCTTACGCTCTTGTCATAGAATCATTACTTATTCCTTGTCTATGGTCGTCAACCGTACTATATTACAAAATTCTCTCTCTCTCTCTCTCTCTCTCTCTCTTCTCTCTCTCTCTCTCTCTCTCTCTCTCTCTCTCTCTCTCTCTCTCTCTCTCTCTCTCTCTCTCTCTCTCTCTCTCTCTCTCTTATATATATATATATATATATATATATATATATATATATATATATATATATATATATGTGTGTGTGTGTGTGTGTGTGTGTGTGTGTGTGTGTGTATGTATGTATGTATGTATGTATGTATATCGTCGTGCCGGTCGCTAGGCCGGCTCAGTAGCGAGGGTTAGTATCAGGAAGGTGATTTAACCATAGAACTCTGAGCCATACCCATTACTAGTCTTCAAGAGAGAGAAAGCTACCCTATGTTACCATGAAAAAAGTGTGTTTGTGTGTGATTATTTTTGATGAGAATGGGTGAGTATGTGAAAAAACCACGCCTTCTTTGCCTATTGTCCATTGGAGGCTGAACGATAAAGGCTCTCAACCTAATTATAAAGCTATAAAGGGGAAAGCTAAATAGCTTTTATTGCAGTTTCTCTCTTTCTCTATCTATATATTTATCTATCTATCTCTATCTAATCTAAATTGGTTTTATGAATTTGGTTAGTGCATTACTTCAATGTCTGGTATATATATCTCTCTCTCTCTCTCTCTCTCTCCTCTCTCTCTCTCTCTCTCTCTCTCTCTCTCTCTCTCTCTCTCTCTCTCTCTCTCTCTCTCTCTCTCTCTCTCTCTCTCTCTCTCTCTCTCTCTCTCTCTATCTATCGTTATTTACTTGTGCTTTATCCCAGTTTCTATTAACTTTTTTGTTATTAGGGTGATTATTCATTTGTTATTGTTATTTAGATAATTGAATTAAACTTCCCCCTCCTGCTCCAGACTGCTTTTCAGGCCTCAAAATAAACAGGCGAGTTTAAAATTAGTTGATTGATCTAAAACCACTTCCGATTTAGTGGTATCATCTATGCCTACAGCTACACTGAATATTCTTGGATATTCATCACACATCTTCTATTATCCCTTCACATCTGACAAGACACTACACTCTCCATCTCTGTTTCTCTTTACTTTATATATTCTTCGTGCCCAGGCCCGATGAGGGCTGTTTTATTTTATTATTTTTGGCCCGTACTGGTGTCACAATCATAAAAAAAACGTAAATGGAGTCAAGAAAGAGAGACCTTAATAATAATAATAATAATAATAATAATAATAATAGGCTCTGAATTTCACGAAGTATTTAAAATGCGTACCAGGAACAGCGGAGTAACTGTAATTGTAATTCTGTGAAATTGTAGGAAGTTGGAAACAAGAATAGTTGGGAAGAGGAGGAGGAGGAGGGTTGTGCCCTTTGGGTCTTCGTGGCTTTACTCACGACCACCTTCCGTCTTCCTGTAGATGTTACTCAGGTTTTACTCATCCT
>JAXCGZ010002134.1:70000-87500 GCA_037179515.1 Halocaridina rubra
CAACCAAGGGCTAGGACGGTTGCCTTCTTGCGAAGGACTTGTTTTGGCAGATGTAATCCTTACGCTGAGTGCATGCCTTTGCTAACCTCAGACCGTGGCGGGGCGCGAACCCTCGACCTGACGCCTCAGAGTCGGAGACGCTACCGACTGAGCCACGGCGACTACATATATATATATATATATATATATATATATATATATATATATATATATATATATATATATATATATATATATATTCGTTGTTTTATTTAATGGGCTTTTCCTTCCATTTTAGACTGTATGTTAACAGTTCAGTGTTATTAACATATATATATATATATATATATATATATATATATATATATATATATATATATATATATATATATATATATATATATATGTTAATAACACTGAACTGTTAACATACAGTCTAAAATGGAAGGAAAAGCCCATTAAATAAAACAACGAATATATATATATATATATATATATATATATATATATATATATATATATATATATATATATATATATATAAAGTACTTATTAATTTCGTGACCTAAGCTGGTCACCTTCTCAAAGTACAATGGCAAGAGTATCTCTTGCCATTGTACTTTGAGAAGGTGACCAGCTTAGGTCACGAAATTAATAAGTACTTTATATATATATATATATATATATATATATATATATATATATATATATATATATATATATATATTCGTTGTTTTATTTAATGGGCTTTTCCTTCCATATATATATATATATATATATATATATATATATATATATATATATATATATATATATATATATATATGAATAATTTTTTTACCCCGACCGGGACTCGAACCTAAGACTTATGATTACTAAGTCAAGGCGCTACCACTACACCACAGAAGGTTAAAAGGAACCCAACCTTATAGCTTATATCTGCTATACTTAGGAATGAACGCATTCTATCTGAATGCCACTATGTTCATATTACAGATTCCCCAACCTCACTCGTGGCTTCATTTTAGCATTTAATTCAATTCCCAATCTCATTCGGGCATGAAATATCAAATAAGCACATTACATATGTGAAAACATGAATAATTTTTTTTTTTTTTACCCCGACCGGGACTCGAACCTAAGACTTATGATTACTAAGTCAAGGCGCTACCACTACACCACAGAAGTAATCATAAGTCTTAGGTTCGAGTCCCGGTCGGGGTAAAAAAATTATTCATGTTTTCACATATGTAATGTGCTTATTTGATATTTCATGCCCGAATGAGATTGGGAATTGAATTAAATGCTAAAATGAAGCCACGAGTGAGGTTGGGGAATCTGTAATATGAACATAGTGGCATTCAGATAGAATGCGTTCATTCCTAAGTATAGCAGATATAAGCTATAAGGTTGGGTTCCTTTTAACCTTCTGTGGTGTAGTGGTAGCGCCTTGACTTAGTAATCATAAGTCTTAGGTTCGAGTCCCGGTCGGGGTAAAAAAATTATTCATGTTTTCACATATGTAATGTGCTTATTTGATATATATATATATATATATATATATATATATATATATATATATATATATATATATATATATATATAATATATATATATATATATATATATATATATATATATATATATATATACTCGTAAATGTAGATATGTAAAAGGGTGTGTGTGTACACACACACACACGCCTTTATTGTTATTAGTTTTTAATGGAATGTAAATTAATTTTTGTACTTATCGCTTTACCAACGACGTCAGTTATATGAAATTTTTTTCATGTTTCGATATTTTCAATTTAAATAATATTCATATTTACAGCCTTCATGTTCTCAGAATATTTACTGATCAAATTATGGTAAATAAAACTTATCTAGCATCTTGCAAAGTTCCCCATCTCCGAGAGGATGACACACGATTCCTGGGAATCTGAGGCTCCGAGAGTCAGTCAGTGGATGAACCAGTGTGACTGAAGCGTTAAGAGAGAGAGGGTGTGTGCTCCTCTTTGCAGTAGGTTTCCGTGCCGTGTGTTCAGTGGTTCTAAATATCGAAGTTACATTACTTGTGTGTGAAAGTATCGTTATAAACTATTATTTGATATATATTTAATTGATTTATTTGATTTCCTCTCTTATTCCGAGCTCGTCTTAACGTCAAAATATTACGAAATAATCCTGAAAATATAATTACTTATTACGAACGGGTAGTCATACTTCTCAAGGGGGTACTCCCTCTAGCCATCTCATGGTGGTGGTTGATGCCTGGTGTGTATATTTGTTCATAACTTGTTGTGATGAGTCAGATCTCGACATCATCTATTCTCTCAAAGTAAGGAAACACAGACAGTGAAGTAGTAAACATTGCGATCGATCTATTCGTGTCCTTGAACCCGATGTTCGTGTGATTAAGAGGGATGTTTGTGTTCACGAATATCATAAACAGTACTCGCTTCATTTTGAGGGAGGAAGTTCTTAAGAGGCAGGTGTGTGCGTGCGCGCGCAAAACGCATACGCGCGCCTTTTCTGGATTTGGTGAAAATTATTTTTTTTTTATTTAAACTAGTGTGTTTCTTTTGTACTTGGAAATGCAGATTTGGACTTAAATAGGACTGTCCAGGACAGCTCGAGTTTAGGTCTTCTTTCAGTTATGTTTTTTTTCTATGTCTACATCAACAACTAATCCAGCCATATCTCCCCTTATAAGGGGGGTGGCTGAGTTAAAGAAAATACTTTGACATTTTGTGGGAAGCAAATACAGAGGAGGGCATTCCCAGTCCCCTCGCTCCGTCCCATTTAGTCGACTTTTACGACACGTGTTTTTCGTGCCCAGGCCGATGTAGGCAGTGTTATTATTATTTTTTTTTGGGGGGGGGTGGCCGTCCTTGTGTCACACTTATTAAAAAAGTGATTGGCGTAAATAACTCCACCTAATGGAAATGATCAGTTGAGGGAATAGAGAAGGTTAAAATTATTTTTAATAAAGCTCTCTCTCTCTCTCTGCTAGCTTTCCGTTTTTACATTAGCGATCACTTTTCTGTTTCAGTGGGATATGATATTTTGTTTGAATTATTATTATTATTATTATTATCATCATCATCATCATCACCATCATCATTATTGAATATACCCTTTAGTAAGTTAATGAGTATTTGATAATTGTGTAATATTTTGATTGGGTATGAGCTCTTGTTTAGGCTCAATAATATGGAGATAATTTATCCAAAAAGTTGGAAGTTTTTTGGAATAGCATTGTGGATTATATATATGAATTATACACGTTTTTAGTTAAACTGTAAATTATTCGCGTGTATACTTAGGTAAAATATTCTTTATTGGAAAATAATTATAATTTTTAATGCATTTATAATGTATGCTATACATACTCTTGGGGGGGGAAATGCACTAGTAGTCTAGTGCATAATGAATAACTTTAATTATAATAATAATGGTTTATTAGAAAGATTGCAAAATACATGATGTAGAGTGTACATTTGAATATCAGGGGAGTAGCTGCAGTCAAGTCTCCATGCACAGTTATAAATGAAAAAAAAATAATAATATAGAGGCCTACTCTAGTTCACAATTGGTTTTCAAGGACTATATTGCCATTAGGAAAATTAAAAATGTGCTCCTCCTTATGAATTGTGGTATTATTTCAAGTTGAACGTTTGAATTAAAAATGTTTATTCTTTTTTGTAGTATCGGAATTTAGTTTTTGTATCACTATTAGTCCCATTTAGGAGTGGACACAGATGGATTGAAGCTGGGGAGTTAAGGCTGGATACCTGACCTGTTACCCTGCAGTGAGTTCGAACGTGTGTTCATCATCTCGAGCCGAGCACTCTGCTGGTTTTGCTGTGGGGGTCCCCATATTGAAACCTTGTTACTGAACTCAAATAACTGGAAAAAAATAATATTTTGACTGACAGCTTTCTCACTTGGGGTTGCAAAGGTAGTCACAGGTGTTTTTTTTTTTCTGCTCAGAGAGAACTTGCTTAAATTATTAAAATAATAATCATGGACATAGAATCTTATTGATCTTGATTGAGAATCACAAAGGATTAAAATGCTGATAATGGTTATCCGTTAAATTTCTATTTTTTATCGTGAATTTATTTATTTATTTATATATTTAATGTGTACCTTTAGTTATTGATGTGAAATTTATCATAATCAAGGATGGATTTATTCTCAATGATTAATCAAACCAATTTAATTATTGTCATAAATGTGAATATAATTTTACATAATGTCCTCAGATAAAGTAAGACACCTTCTTACTGTCTGTCTGTCTATCAGTCTCTCTATCTGTCTGTCTGTCTATCTATTTATCTGCCTGTCTATACACACAAACAGATCCTCGAAAATCGCATTGTGATTTCTTTGGATTTAATATATCTCAGTAACTCTTGGATTTATTAAGATGCTATTTTATTTGTACTGAATGACATTGTATACATGTATACTGAAAGTCCTCAATCAATTAAGCACTTTATAATTCATCTTGGCTAACAAGGAAAGATTACAGTATATCTAATATTAATATATTGTATTAAAATGTGTATTTAAGATATGAAATCTGTCGGTAAAGTAACCTATACAGAATTAATGGAAAACTTTAATGTAGTGCATATATATATATATATATATATATATATATATATATATATATATATATATATATATATATGTGTGTGTGTGTGTGTGTGTGTGTGTGTGTGTGTGAGTGTGTGTGTGTGTGTGTGTGTGTAATGGAAATATCTCATATTCCAAGCTTTAGCCAATAACTATAGGATCATATATATATATATATATATATATATATATATATATATATATATATATATATATATATATATATATATACCGGTATATTATCCCAGTGTCATTGGCTAAAGTTTAACAGTGGAGATATTTCAGTTTTATCACTTAAACGTACATATTCATACTTAATTAAATTATCTATATCTGTATGAATGTTATTTTATTATTTATTTACGCATTTCTATAAGTTCTTGGTGATTTTTGAGAATATAGAAATCGCTTTATGTGGAGTTTATTTTAAGAGTAATATTGCCATGCAAATAAAGTTTCAAGGTTACGGCTTTTATTTCAGGGTCAGTGACTTGTAAAGGTCAAGGTAAAGACTCCTTCATCGAAGATAATAAAGCATATATGAAGGTCACAATTTATATCAAAGTTATAGTCTCTCAGGAAGTCTTCTTGCAATCAGTGATGATGATGATAATAATAATAATAATAATAATAATAGTAATAATAACACCAAACATTTTCTTGGTACCCAGTGGGATGTGGCTGGTACATAATCATATCCTAGTGATATCAAATTGGTGGCAATATCTGTAACAAAAGGATTAGTTTACTACCCATCTTCGCCTCGTCTGATCGTCGTTGTTTAGTAATAAAAGAAACTTCGTAGAGGGAAGGATTTACAGCTCCCCTATCCCTTTTAGACGGCTCTTACGACATTTAGGGAATATGTGTGTGTGGAATTCATATTCTTTCTCTTCAAGCCTTTGCTATGCCCCAAAAGAGGTATATTTTAGTTTACCTGGGTATTTTCTGCCAATATGATACACCTTCCGACCCATGGGTATTTTGCGTAACGTGAAGCCTCCTCCTCCTCCTCCTCCTCCTCCTCCTCCTCCTCCTCCTCCTCCTCCTCCTCCTCCTCCTCCTCCTCCTCCTCCTCCTCCTCCTCCTCCTCCTCCTCCTCCTCCTCCTCCTCCTCCTCCTCCTCCTCCTCCTCCTGGCTAGTACAGTGGTAACGCGCTGGCTTCGCATTCACGAGGTCGAAAGATCGGTTCCCGTCCAAGACCGAGAGTTTAAGCTGTTTACTGGCAGGTTACTGCTGTGGCTGGGCACCACAGTGGGGGGTTGGGGCTTGCCCCGGCTGACGAATACCCATTGTATTGTAATGGAAATAAAGGTTTATTATTATCCTCCTCCTCCTCCTCCTCCATATGATGATCTTGTTTCAACCTCACGTTCACCCGTATAAAGTTCCGGTTCATATTCTTTTTGTATCTTTGCAAAATTATCGTTGTTTGCTTTTTTATTATTTTCTGTTCTTTATGCAATTTGCAGTTAAAATGCGTTTACTGTAACAGTTGGGTCTCACGCTCTGTTATGACGTACGTAGAACCGTTCTTAATTTTCGCGCCACATGTGATATTCTTGCGTTTTCTCCAAAATTTCCTGTTCCTTATTTTTCTTTTATTTTCGTTTCGTTTCGGATTGTTACGGATTTACATAATGGGTTACTTTTCTCTTTACATCGTTTCATTTTGCGTATTTTATTTTTACCTCAAACTCCAATCAGTGATTAATAGCTTGGAATCCTTCATTCTACTTTTTTCTTGATTGGTTTCGGTTTTACGTCACGACTCCCTTTTGTACTAAGGGCTAGGACGGTAGCCTTCATGCGAAGGACTTGTTTTGGCAGATGTAATCGTTACCCTGAGTGTACGCCCTTCTACTTTCTTCTGCCTAACCTTTTCTTTTTTATTATCATGCACTTGGGTACTTTTGAGGGGGTTGGATCTCGCTGGAGGGATCATATTCCAATTATATATACATATTTACTCCTCTTTTAGCATGCTTGCATGTATTTTTTTCCTTTAGTTTTATTTTGCAGCTTCGCCCATTCATATCGTGCTATTTTCTTGCGAGCAGGGTCTTCTCTGGTGTCTCCTATCACATGATCCTTCTGTAAGATTACCTTCCTTATATCTGCTCTCTCTCTCTCTCTCTCTCTCTCTCTCTCTCTCTCTCTCTCTCTCTCTCTCTCTCTCTCTCTCTCTCTCTCTCTCTCTCTCTCTCTCTCATATTGTTAATGCATCGTATTTTACGGCCAGCTGCTCCTCATGACACCAGCCCTCCTTGTTTAATTGGGTTTGAGATTACCAGCATGATATCTCCTCCCCTTCTAATGACTGAGTTGTCGTTTAGCAACAGTGTCCTAGTTTTATGAATTATTTCGTCAACTTTTTTTTTTTTCTTAAACTTTAGTAAGGTCACATTGAGCTTTAGTCTAGACGATGTGTTTATAGTATGAAAGGTCACAGTATTGATTTAGCACCAGCTGATCAGAATTCGTAACTCGACGATGCAGAACATCGCTCTCTCTAAGGGTGTTTTGAGTTTGAGTCCCCGTGGTGGTTTGTATAGTACCTCTTTTTCAGAATCTCTTAGGGAACACGATGGGGAAAGAATGTATACATATTTTCAGAAGACATAGTAATGACATAATTAAATATAGGGAGTATATTGTCAAAGCAGGACCTTTAAGAGTTCAGGTGCTAATATTAACTATATAACTCGTTATATAGCTCTCATATAACAGTTGGAGCAAGAGACCTTAAAGTCGGTATTTTTTTTCTGATGAAACAGAGCTTTCCAGAGCTCGGGTCTCAATACTAACAATAGATAACTTTTTCCGAACTGTCATGTAACAGAGTATTAGGGCAAGAGTCCTTATATAAGATCAGTATTTTTCATTCACCCTACTTCGGTGGTGTTCTTGGTGGCGCATTCCAGAGCTCAGGTTTCAATATTAGTAATATATAACTAGTTCTGTAGGTCTCAGATAATACGCATATTATGGCTAAAGACCTTATATAAGATCTCTTATGTTTCATTTACAAGAGTCACGTACATACACTTAACGACTGTCAAAGTATTGGCATTGGAGGTTGTGTTATAGACTCAAAAATGCACAAAGACTTCAATTTAAAAAAAAAAAAAAAGCTAATGATTCTGTAGACTTCACTTGCCATTCATTGTCAGATTATTTTTATATATCTGACACACACACTTTTCTGTCACATTCAAGGTTCGAGCGGTTTTGAGGTAAAGTGAGATAACCAGCACAAGGTTGTTACTTTGATATCATATTCTTTTGTATTGAGAGACTATGCCACTAATTTTGCTAAATAGAAAAGTAGTTGGTTCACTATGATTACAGGGCAAGGCTAAGGAATTTCTATATTTTGAATTATTCAAAATAAAATGAAGCGGAAAGAAAAATCAGAAAATGTAAATAGAACTGGACTAGTTATGAAAATGACATTTCTGGTAGTTGTTCTTACTTTTTACACATCCTTGAATTGAAATTATGGATTCATATGTTTTCTATCATATTACAAAAAAAATATGTATATATTTTCTTGTTATTTTTTTTCAATACAAATACTATCAGTGAATGCTTATGACTTACTTTGCAATAAAATAGTTTTGGTCGCTGTTAAGAGATATTTATGTTGTACTGGATAAGTGATAAGAATTTACTGTTTATATTGTACTGGATAAGTGATAAGAAGTTACTTTTCTGTGTATTTACATAATAGTTTTTGGATGAGAGAGAGAGAGAGAGAGATCTGGAACATTTTTCCTTATCACACAGTTGTTCCTCTGAAGAGCAAATATTTTCCTTAAAGGATAAGCCCGAAACTTTAAACATTTTAGATGGGGTTGGGTATAGCATAAACATAATGATCAAAATTGGAAGCGTTTTCTCTTCCCCGACTTGATGTAATGTCCCAAGTCTCTTGCCATTATTATGATTGCTAGTACTGTTATTATTGTTATTATTATTTTGATTATTAGTATTAGTTATTGTTATTATTGTTGTTGTTGTAGTAATTGCTGTTATTGTTATATTATGATTATAAATATTATTATTTTTATTATTCTTATTATTATTAGTAGGAGTAGTAGTAGGGTATATAATTTATAGTAGCTGAACTTTATGTAATACTTAAAAGTAAAATGAATAAAATTATTTTGAATGTAAACTTTTACTTTCTTTGATATTTTTTTTTCTGAATTTTTGGTGATATGAGTTTGTCGTGAGGGAAATAATCCAGAATCCATATGCATGTGCGACCTCAGGTGATATAAGGTCACCTTTATGAGTAATATCTTATCGAGGGTGTGTGTGTGAGTGACGTTCTCTAATATTGAACGTAGCCATGACTTTGATGATCGGGCCTGTTGTTATACACCTCAACACGCAAACCTGACGGTCCGTCTCGACACGGCAGGAAAAGTTCAATGGACTACTACAACCTTTCTTGGCTTTACCTACCTGTGTTTGGATGTGTTGTGTATGTACGTATGTATGTGTGTCTATGATTTTTGTCAGGGGAGTTTAACGGACTGCTCCATCCTAGCTCTGTTTGACCTCAGTTTGCGTGTGGTTGTGTATATATATATATATATATATATATATATATATATATATATATATATATATATATATATATATATATATATATATATATATATTGGCATTAATGATTAATAGACCGCTTGCAACCTGTTTTTTAGCATGTTTGCACGTGAGTTTATGTGTGTGTATGTATTTGGCGAGAGAGTTTAACGGATTGCTCAAAACTGGCATTATTTGACCTGTGTTTGCAGGTGGTTGTGTGTATATTTCCGGCAAGAATATTCAAACTTTTACTTGCAACCTCGGTTTTCTATTGCATATATTTGTGTGTGTGTGTGTATATATATATATATATATATATATATATATATATATATATATATATATATATATATATATATATATATATATATAGAAAATGTGTGTGTGTGGAAAAAGACTTCATTGTTTCAGAGCTGTAATATATACAATTCTGCATAGGTTAAATCTTAATAGTAAGACAAATAAAACATAGAAATGAAAACTGCCCCCTCCCCCCATTGTAACCCGACGAATGAAGTCAACAAAAGCAACCTGTTCATTTTTCTCTTTTCATTTTTTTTCCTAACGTAAATAGAGAGGGAATAAGGATCAGCTGTGTCTATCAAATGTCTGATTAATGTTGGGTAGCGGGATAGATAATATGATCCCATTACAAACAAACCTTGTACTTAAAAGAGCCAGTCATTCAGCTTCTCTCTCTCTCTCTCTCTCTCTCTCTCTCTCTCTCTCTCACACACACACACACACACACACAATACAGTGCTGATATTGTGCGAATGAAGTATACTTAGGGGAAAGCCTCTATTATATAATCTTCTACCAGAAATTCTCTCTCTCTCTCTCTCTCTCTCTCTCTCTCTCTCTCTCTCTCTCTCTCTCTCTCTCTCTCTCTCTCTCTCTCTCTCTCTCTCTCTCTCTTTTAACCTCTCATCCTCTTCGTCCTAAAATTCGTTCATCTATATAAGGGCAATATGTTAGTATGTGAGTGAATGTTCGTGTGTATGGGAGAGAGAGAGAGAGAGAGATTGATTGATTGATTGATTGATTGATAGATAAAGAGATTTTTTGGTGTTACTTAAGATCTAGCTAAGGTTTTTTTTAAAGTAAATATGCTAATGCATCGACCTGTTTTACAACATGGCCATTTCTTATCTACAGTTCATGACTTGGGACTTCCGGTAACTTCAGATTATTATTATTATAATTATTGTTATTATTATTACTATTATTATAATTTTTATTATTATTTTTATTGTTATTATTATTATTATTATTATTATTATTATTATTATTATTATTATTAATAGTTGTAGTAGAAGTTTTAGTAGTAGCAGTAATGTTGTTGTTGTTGTGATTGTTGGTGCTGCCGTTGTTGCTATCGTTTATATTATGAACAGAAGGAATAGTGATTCGCTTTGTATATTGCTCTAGTTAAAAACTGGTACACTTATTCGTAATTCAGCCAAGAACTGTTAAATACAGTAGGTTCACTGAGTACATCATTAGTTGCGTGGGGTCAGTGGTGGATTATTATTTCCACGAGTTCAGGCTTTGCTAGGAGTAAGCAAAGCCTGTCCTGCTAACCTAACTGAACTCGCTTTTTTCCTCTTTCTCAATGAAGCAACCAAAAATTATATAGGTGCCTATTCTGGGACTGATTATATCGGTGCCTATTTTGGGACTGATCCAAGATATATTTACAATAGATCACTTTTAGTCTTTTCCTATTCGCAAAATAGGTGGTGCTTAAAGCGTACTGAATCTTAAGCAAGTGTGAGGAGAGTGCTTGCAAAGGCGCCATTTTGCCACCAGAGGAACTCCTTTGAGATTCATGCGGCCGTTTGCCAGCGAGATAAAAGGGTTCGGTTCTAGATTGCATCTTTATATATAGTCTCCGACTAGGGCAACTTCCCCCCCTCTCTCTCTCTCTCTCTCTCTCTCTCTCTCTCTCTCTCTCTCTCTCTCTCTCTCTCTCTCTCTCTCTCTCTACAGTCGACGGATTTAAAGAAAAAAAATGTAATGGACTAATTTTGGTCCTGCATCTTTGCAAATAATCCGTGTTATTGGTTTCCATTTTGATCATCCAGCCAATAGGGGTGCAGACAAGCTCAACTTAGTCCCTGTCCGAGACCAGGATCAGTTGAGAGGTTTTGTTGTCAGGAAAGGGGCATCAGGCCCTAAAACTTTTGAACCAAAGCTAAACACTAATATCCAAGGGGCTAGTAAGAAACAGAAACCTGTTCTTTACCCTTCAGTTTTCCTCTAATAAAGCTGTGGAAAACTTGGGATTTTCTTTAGTCTTTCTGGTAATATCCCTTTCACAGTGTCTCTCTGCCTCTCTCCTTTCATTTAGACTATCATTTCTTGCTCCATATGAGCATGGGACTAGCTGCCTAATTTTGAGCCAAAATTAAATCATAGTTTTCAAGTGGCCAATAAGAACTAGCGACCCCATATGAACATTGTAAAAGCTGCCCAAAAAGAGGCTGGTGCCCGTTGAAGATGTGTTTTCCAGTAGAGTAACCGGGTAGGTAGCTAATAATGTAGCCACTCATAATGCTAAGATTGACCGAGGCTTCTACAAGTACACGTAAGCTTTCCACCCCGAGGAAATTTTATTATTCGTATTTTCTTCCCGCTTAGAGTCCATGCGTACAAGGGGTCTGCTGGGCTATTTCCAATTATAACTCTAGAATTGTCGTGTGCCCTGACTCGGCCACATCCTTTACAAGTGTATATCGGCCTGTATACGTAGATAGTTATAGAAGCTAACATAAATGGGATCGTTTATTACTATTTGAGCCTCCAAATTCATCGTGTTTTAAAAGAACTTATCCGCAAATACTGCCAAGGTGATTCTCCTATACCAAACATGAATAAAAAGCATGATCATAATAGCATATATTTTATTTTCTTATTTATTAATGATCTTCATGTAAACGTATGACATGCTATTTAGGTTAGGTTAGAGTAAACTGTAATTTCATGAGGTAGATGGCGCTCTTTTGTAGTAGTTTTGAGAAGCATGGAACAACCTTTTCTTAAGAGAACTTGAGCATCGAATATGGCATTTATTACCCGCAGTTGAGAGCAAGTACCATCTTCTAGCTTCATGTAGATTCTAGATGAATGTTTCTTTCATGTCCATTTCCCCATTTTCTGATTTTATTCACGTGTTCTTGAGACTTATGCCATCTCTCCCCTTTCACCCAGACTCTGTCTGTCTGAACCTTTCATTTCCTCTTAACAGCTGGCATACCCACGTCCTTGAGACTTTACTTACATTTGACCATTCTATTCGGAGCTAAATATACTTACATTGGACCACTCTATTGAGAGTAAATATTTTGATTTCCTTTTCCCTTGAGACCTGTCCTTTTTGACGTTGCTTTGGCATTGAGTGCCCTGTGTATACTCTTGGCTTTATTTAACAGTAATCTGACTTGGTGTGGCAGTAATGTTACTTCTGTATTATTATTATTATTATTATTATCATCATCATTATTTTGTTATTATTATTACTGACAACAATACCACCTTGATGTAATAGTAGTATTTTATTTTTGCAATTTTTTATTATTCGTTAATATTTTTTATAATAATAATAATTATTATTATTATTATCATTATTATTGACAATACCACCTTGATTTAATATTTGTAAAACTTGGCAGTAAGTAATATTTTATGTTTGCAGTTTTTTTTTATTATTTATCAGTCATTGTTGGTATTATTATCATATAATTAATTTTATTATTAGTAGCAGCAGTAGTAGTAGTAGTTGTTGTTGTTGTTGTTGTAATAGTAGTAGGTGTTGTTGATTCTTCACACCAAGAACCAATGGTTGCTATGAAAATAACTTTTTCTTTGTAAGGTCTACACTGGTTTTCTCCGTGGGACAAGGTTAAGCAGTAAAAAAGAAAATGTGATCTTGACTATGAGGCTGTAGTTTATGAAAGTAGAATTACGATATAAGGCTGACTGTGAACTTTTAATAATACTAATAATAAGAATATTAATGATAATATATATATATATATATATATATATATATATATATATATATATATATATATATATATATATATATATATATATATATATATATATATATATATATATATATATTAGTAGTAATAATAAATAGAGAGAGTCATCTGTCCTACATATGGCAAACACATTTACCCCATTTCATGTTCTTCCCTCCCTGTTTAAATAAAATTTGCCGGAAGTGTACCCGGAGGAGAGAGAGAGAGAGAGAGAGAGAGAGAGAGAGAGAGAGAGAGAGAGAGAGAAGGGGGAGGTAATAAGTATATTTTTGGGCAACCGATGAACACCTGGAGTGCAACACTACACCTCTACACCACCCCTATACAGCGGTACACCCACTCCAATACAAGGGTACACCCACCTCCATCCAAGGGGGTTCATCCCCATTGTTATTATGCCTTGTATTGTACCTTGCAACTGGTTACCTTGAGGGGGTATTTTCAGACCCCCTTTACCAGGAGCGAGGAAGAACTTCCTTGAATTCATTTATTCACACGTATGTGTTTTTTTTTTATAATATTTATCTATATATATATATATATATATATATATATATATATATATATATTATATATATATATATATATTAAATTTAGAAATATATTTAATATATTTCGTTTTTGAATGGTTTATTTATTTCTACATATTAATAGAGTTTTATATTTTTTCGCTCCTTTATATCTGCCTCGTTATTCTTGTTTATGTAATTTATATTTGTTTAATCTTATATACTTGTTTTATTTGCACTGTCATTCATTGTCATCAAATTTTGCGTATTTCATGAATAAATTTTTTGCTTAATTTGCATATATTCTATTGATATTTTGGTTGCATATTTTTTATATCTGCTTTCGTCAATCTATCTATCTATCTATCTATCTATCTATTATATATATATATATATATATATATATATATATATATATATATATATATATATATATATATATATATATATTTGTGTGTGTGTAAGAGAATGATGCGTCCTTTTGTATGAATTATCATTTTACATCTCCATAGGAATTGCCTTTTATTGGCGTATTCCTACTTGCAGTCATATATTTATAGTCATTTTTTTTTTCATACTCAGTTTAGATTCGCAATTCATAGTGCTTATTTTGTTTCAGGTGCTTATTTTTCTCACTTGCATTATTCATTCATCTATGTATATTCATAACTTATTGTTTTGTTGTTTTAATGTATTTCTTGTGGTTTTCACCCTCGTATTGCACCGTGTCATTTAGCAAGTCGTCGGTTTTAGTAGCTCTCCACCTGAGGCTTTGAAAGGTGGGGGGGGGGGTCTGGGGGTCTGGGAGAGTGTATATGATCTTTGGTGCCCTTGAGAACAATCCATGTATTCGTTTTAGTCGTTCATAGAGACCAAACTCTGCAATATGAGGGAGGGAGAAGGCTGGCTGCCATGTTTCAAAAGGAGTTATGTACTATATATACCGTGTAGAAGGTTGGCTCATGGCACCAGCCGCCCGATGCGACACTACAGCTGAAGGTTTTTTGAACTTAAATTGGTCTGTCCAGGACAGTTCGATGTTAAGTCTTCCTTCAGTTACGGTTCTTTTTCTATGCCTACATCAACACTGAATATTCTTGGATATTCGTTACACACCTCATATTACCCCTTCACATCTGACAAGTCATTACACTCTCCATTTCTGTTTCTCTTTATGTATTCTTCGTGCCCAGACCTGATGAGGGCTGTTTATATTATTATTATTATTATTTTTGACCCGTTCTGGTGTCACAATTAAAAAGAAAAAAAAAGTCAGCTTAACCCAGTACCAAGCCAAAGCCCGGATCAGTGGAGAGGGATGGTGATAGGTGCTAGACGTTATCCGACAACAAGACATTTAGCTAAAACCCACCACTGATATCCAAGAGGCTAGTGAGATACAGCGACCCTATATTAACGGAGGAAAAGCTGTCGCTTTTGAAGGTAGTACCCTCTGAATCCAGCTTCTTGGGGAGTAAGCGATCCCATGATTAGTTTATGTACACTGTACATAATCTAATCTTCCTGAAACCAACCTTGTACATTGTACATGATTAGTTTCAGAAAGAGCATCAGACCTTAGTACTTTGATCCTTAATCAACGTCTAATCTCTTAGAGGCTTGTGAAATACAGCGACCCTGTAGAAACGAGGGAAAAGCTATCGATGATAAGGACAAATTTACTTTTCGATATAATACGACGAATGTACTTATTGGAGTCGTTCACTGGGTCGTCTTCGTGGTACCAAGCTTCAGAAGTGGGGGTGAATATGAGGAATAAAAATGGTTCCCCTATTTTAAAACGGAGGTCTATATTGTTAGATGTTTCATTTGGCCCAGAGTGCATGATTATAGATATGAGATTAAACCTGTGTTTCAGTGCGTGTTTTTTGTCAGTAATTATTTTTATTGTTTCATTATTATTATTTTTAAAATTATATATATATATATATATATATATATATATATATATATATATATATATATATATATATATATATATATATATATATATATATATATATATATATATATATAATCAATCATGTATTTGTACGGCAAAAAGTGTTTCAAATTCACTCTACTTCACTATACATTCCATTATAGCGTTCATTTATTGTTGTTATTATTAATATGCTTACTATTATTATTATTATTTATTATTTTTTAGTATTTATTATTATTATTATTATTATTATTATTATTATTATTATTATTTAGTAGTCGTGGTAGTAGTAGTAGTAGTAGTAGGAGTATTAGTAGCTACAACCTGATTATTCAGTAACAAGCGCATCGTAAATTTCTCTTCGAAGCAATAGAAATTGTACAACGAAGACTTCGCCTTCGTTATCGGTGGCTTTTTCCGCTGGCCACAAGCGCCTTACTACTGTAGAAGGGGTGGAGGGGATATGTTGATTATATTGAGGAGGGGGGGTTATAGAGTAAGGCTTTTAATGGGCGGTTTCCTTGCCTAAGGGCATCTTTCTCTATCCCCAAAGGGCTTCTCTCCAGACGTCAGTTTCCTCTGTCTCCTCCTCGTCCACTTTTCTCAGACTTCTGCTTTATCTGTTCTTCCTCCTCTACTTTTCTCTGACTTTAACTTCGTCTGTTTTTCTCCTCCTCCTCCTCCTCCTCCTCCTCCTCCTCCTCCTCCTTCTTCTTCTTCTTCTTCTTCTTCTTCTTCTTCTTCTTCTTCTTCTTCTTCTTCTTCTTCTTCTTCTTCTTTGCTTTTTCTCAGACTTCTTCTTCTTGTCTTTTCCTTGGAGTATTGCTTATGTATTTACTTGCCTAATTGTGCTGACGGGGAAAATTCCTAAGCTCGTAATTTCACGTCTCCTGATATATATATATATATATATATATATATATATATATATATATATATATATATATATATATATATATATATATATATATATATATATATATATATATATATATATATATATATGATTTACCTAATTGCGCTTACGGAAAGAGCCCCAAGCTCATAACCCTCATCCTGTTTGTCTATCATTCTGTCTGTTTATGTATTTACAAATTATGGCCACATATAAGAGGCGCAAGCTCGTACCTCCCTTTTTCCGTATGTGTGTGTATATGTATGAATGAACGTATTTGTATATTAGAAAATGTATATCTGTGCGTGTGCTTTTTTACCTTTTCGTGTCTGATTATGCCTGTGTATATATAATTATTACTTTCTTGTCCCTTCAGGGGGAGATTCAGTAGCCACGAGAGAGAGAGAGAGAAAGCAAGAGAGAGAGAGAGAGAACCGGAAATGCAACTTGGTTAGTCTCCCCCTCCACCTCCCTTAGAAGAAGAAAGAACTCTTCTTCCTTACTTTCGTCTTTGTGAGCAGCTTTTCTCATGTTCATATCGGGTCGCTGTTTCTCACTAGCCTGATGTCTATGCTGACACCAACTCTCTCCACTAATCCAGGCTTGGGGACCAGAACTGAGTTAAGCTGATGACAATCTTCATATAAATTTTAACGGTAATATCATTAAGCCAATGAACTCGGTAAAGAACCTAGGTGTCTATTTTGACCGTTACATGAATTTTGAAATGCATATAGATGAAATTTATAAAAAAGTAATGGGTACTCTAATATATCTAAATAGGGTAAAAGACTCATTTGAAACATCAACTCGTATAATAATTGTCCAGTCCTTAGCTATGAGTTTAATTAATTACTGTCTCAAAGTTTGGGGATGT
>JAXCGZ010002134.1:95000-98518 GCA_037179515.1 Halocaridina rubra
TGAAGTAACTACAGTCGTTACATTGGTGACCCCGGAGTGTTTCTATCTCTCACCCACGCCATGATAGACATCAAACCTTCTACAGTGGCAACAGACCTTATTGCTAACTTCAAACTCCCGACGTTCTCCACCATCGACGCCCACATCTGGTTCCAACGTGCTGAAATACAATTTCGTTTAAAGAGGATCACAAATTCCGGAACACAAGCTGGTCATATTTTATCATTCATTCCTGACACACTTTCCCCAGATATCAGACTGTTGGAATCCCAGGGTGACAAAGCCATCGTATACCAGGACTTGAAAACCTTCCTCTTGAAGAAATTCTCTCCATCTCCAGAGAAAAGAGTTAAAATTATATTTTACCTTTCAAAACAGGCACTAGGTGATCAGCGCCCTTCTGACGCACTTGCTGAGATGAGAGCTATTGCCCGTCTTCCTCCCAACAGTTCGGGTACCAGTCAGACAATAGATGTACTCCTCGCCCTTTGGTTACAGCGTCTTCCTGAATCTGTCCGTGCTGCAATCACAGATTTTTCAACTTTCGATGATGCAGCTCTGGCAGCCCGTGCAGACAGTCTTCTCGATGCACCCAATGCAGCTAATCGTCCTACAATCCAGAAGCCAACGGCATGGTTGAACGCATGCACAGAACACTAAAGGCAGCCCTCCCGCTGCACAAGCAATTCTTGGACACATTAACTACCTTAGGTACTCCTTGGACTCCGAACTACTCCCAAAGAAGGTCTTAACGCATCCTCAGCCGAGATGGTATATGGCGACCCCTTGGTGGTACCTGCGGAGTTTTTCCCAAACAACAATCACCATGAAGATCTCGATCGTCTCCGCCAGATAGTTGGAGAATACACACCTGTAAAACAAACATACCAGAATAACAGAAAAACTTTCATTCCTCGACAAGGCAAATCCGATTAGAAGCTAAGAATTGTATCTTTTTGGTATTGCCAGAGGTTTAAAATCACATTTTATATTGAAATACTGTTTGTTTTTGGAATACTTATAATCCTCCTTTTTTTAAATTGAGGAGGGTTGTATTCAGTACATGGAAGGATATATGTTTTGGTTCATACCGAAGAATTGAACTTTATAAAAGGTATAGTTAAATAAATTATAATTGAGTGGATTGCCATTTGAGTTCAATTGAAATCGTGCTTTATTTTTGATGCCGTGTTCCACGTTTCCTTTTCCATAGTTAAAGTTTCAAAGAGGATGCAGTTATTGTTTATTATAAATATATCTTTGGAGATATAGGGTACTGTATCAGTGCTTGAATTCACGATGATTCTAAAGACTGACTGTGAATTAAGTATATATTTGAAGGTAAGCTTGATGAAGCCTTATGCCAGTGCCTTTGTAATTTCTTGTAAAGGTATTTACATTACAGTGGTATATAATGTTTTTGCGGGTGCCAAAGTGGTTTATGCAGATGGATTATTTTGGGAAATCGCTCTTTTTCTTTCTTTCGCTTCAACAAATAATAATAAGCATTATTGTTGTTGTAGAATGTATTAGTTGTTATTATTCCTCGCTGTTGAGTGTAATTGTGTTGACAGTGTTTTGGCAAGAAATTTGATAGGATATTAACTGTGCACGTGGTCGACATTTGAGATGGGATTTAGATGAACCAGGTGTGGCTCTAGTATACCCACTGGAGAAGCTTTATTTTTTTTCTTCATCGTTCTTTCTTCCTACTTCTGTGATATGAAGATTTTGGCTGTGGATTATTGGCTTATTTGCTTTGTTCGAGTAATCGTATACGATGTACTTTGAATATGGTCGTAACTGATACACAGTTAAGGAGTTATCAAACTGAATATGCAACCCTCCCCATTATGATTTATATATAGCAATATTTAATAAGTGTATATCGTATATCATTCAATTTAAATTCTAGTCTGTCAACAATGACCAGGGTATGTAATTCAAAATGTATAACTTACATTGCTATAATGATTTAAGTTTCAATGGCTTTTAGGAGTGTATAAGTTTCAAGTTAATAATACCGGTATTATTTGTAATCTGTAACTTTTTATACCTTCAGCTTTATTGATTATTATCATATCTACTAAGCTTACTGTATTTACAAAATTACTTTTTTATGTAGAACTGCTGCACGCAATATTTCCCTACTAAGTCCAAGACTATAATAATACTAAGCATTGACTTCAGACTGCTAAAGATTTCCTCATTTAGTCTCCTGGGCAGAGGCTGTGGATGAGATGATATATGAACCTCTATATGAAGAATTTTATTTTGTACATCCTGGATGAATCATGAGCTGATTTACTTTTCTGCCAAAGTACAGTTATACTTTGTGTTCACACGTAATATCTACCAACCTTCATATGTAAGGTGTCAGTCACGCTCTAAAGAAAATGGTTCAGAGAAAACGAGCTCTCTTGAGTATTCTGTTTAAAAAAATCACAGAAAATGAGAATTTTGAAGGCGGTGTTTGTCACAATGTAAGTGCATCTGTTTTAGTACATCACTTCTGGCTGATAAGGAAAATTATCGTTCGTGACCAGTAAGTATCTGGACAATAAATTGGGCACGCTAAAGGTAAACTTCATGGTTATTTTTAGATACAGATATCTATTATTTAAAGCGGAACATTTTTTTTTCGCTGTTTTTGTATTTTTGTGACGTGGCTCGTAACTAAAGCAATAACAGTGTCATACTGATCTGTAGTCCTATCGTAAGGAAAGTTATGATTTTAGGTAGCACATAGACGCCAAGAGCCGCTAGAGGGCAGAGTGCGCAACCGAAAACCCACCCACCAGAGAGGGGAGCATGCACAGAGCGCATCAGTTAGGAATTAGACCTTGCTGTAGGGGCAACTTCTATATATGATCATAGTTCTGCCCACAGCAAGGTCTAACTCCTAACTGACGCTCTCTGTGTATGCTCTCCTCTCTGGTGGGTGGGTTTTCAGTTGCGCACTCTGCCCTCTAGCGGCTCTTGGCGTCTATGTGCGAGGCCTAAAATCCAACAACTTTCCTTACGACAGCTCCCGGTGGTGATTTCTATTTAAACCGTTGTATTTCTACAGGTTCATATAGTTATTATTTGTGAAAGAAAAAATCATGCACTTTCAGTACATTTCCACAAAAATTTATTCCTTCCAGTGGGAGATACTCTATGAATATTGGATACAGTTAGCTGTCCCAGTAAGTCTATTAGATAAGAGAATGTATGGATATGCAATTTTTATGGGACGTTTCCTCCCCATTTTGCATAGCCTTTATGGGTTTGTCGAGCGTGCTTGCCAATAGAGTTTTCTCTTATATAGTTTTTGAGGTAATGTTTTGCTGTCATTTGAAGTTAAGTGTAGAGTATAGTGTGTGTTCTATAATAGTGATAATTACTGATTAGTATGATAAAGTGTGCCTTATAGTTTTTGTTGTTCTTTAACGTTTATTTCACTATTAATCCCTAATTTTGGGTTGGACACAGACTGGTTGGAGCTGGGGTATTACGGCAGGAATCCCCTCCTAATG
>JAXCGZ010002135.1:0-22500 GCA_037179515.1 Halocaridina rubra
TAGGAGACTGAAAGGGCATTATGAATGTTCTTGTCTGCTCCCTAGTGGGCATCTTTTTTACTTTCAATGTAAACAAAACATGGATTCGTTCATTAACAAAATAACAATTATATCAAATATTGTAACACATAGGCTACATTAGGGCAATAGTCCTATTAGGCAATTGTCCTATGGGGCAACTGTCCGAAGGGGCAAATGCCCTAGGAACAATTGTTCAAAAGGGAAACTGTCCTACTTCCCCAGAATTATGACATACTGTACTACTAAAACGGGGACAGTGCGTATCGGGTGAGAATTGAGTTAATCTGTTATAAACGAAAAACAAGTAAACTCTTCCAATGATATGCTGAAGACACAACTGGCTGAGAGCTTTCATTATGTAAGACTAGTTCAAAGTCAAGAAAAATACAAATCAAGAAACACCTTTGAATATGAATGAGCACCTATATTTTTCACAGGCTTTTAGTCTCAAGTGTAATATTTTACATGAATACCAAATCATATTTTCAAGATAAATAATGGTTTACATATACTGTACAGGGCAATTATATTTGTACCTGCACATATGATTACAACAGGTAAGCTTAGGTTGAGTTACATTACGATTTTTAAAATCTTGCTTATATTACGTCATTCTGAAATTTTCTACGGCAATCTGAAGGATGGATTGCTAGCTCGTAGTATATAAAGAACAATCCTTCGCTATATCGAGATTCATCTTTCGCGAATTCAGTGCATCACGGTTTTTTTTGGCGAGCTTTTTTTTTCTGGTTATATGAGAGAATCCATGATATGTGGACATATTAAAATTTTCAGTATTTTCATTATTTTATTGAATTTTTTTTTCATTATTTTATTGAAAAAAAAGTATTCCCCAGCCTAAGAATAATAAAACAGTAAAAAATAGTAAAAACATAAATTTTAACATGTAACTCTGCACCATAGAAAATACAATACCGGTATCGGCGTTTTGGAAAACGTAAAGGGTTGCACCTACGTGAGATTGAATATATTAAAATTTCCAGTATTTTCATTATTTTATTGATAAAAAATGTATTTCCTAGCTTAAGAATAATAAAACAGTAAAAAATAGTAAAATAAATAAAGTTTAACATGTAACTCACAGTATTGCACCATACAAAATACGATACCGGTACCGGCGTTTCGTAAAATGAAGAGGGACTCATCTACGTGATATCGTACATATTAAAATTTCCAGTATTTTCATTATTTTATTGATAAAAAAAAGTATTTCCTAGCCTAAGAATAATAAAACAATAAAAAATAGTTAAAAACATAAATTTAAACATGTAAGTCAGTATTGCACCATGTAAAATACTGTACGATAGCGTACTGGCGTCTTGGAAAACGCAAAGGGTCGCACCTACGTGAGATAGTACATGGGATGCTATTGCCTGATGGGTGGCAGACGACAAATCACAGAATTGTTTTTCTGTATGTTCTGTATCATGAGGTCTGATTGGCTTTTTGATTGAAGCTCGGTTCTCCCAGCATCTTCCACTGTCTCGCCTCACCCATTCAGTCTACTCACGTGTGCACTGTTCGCCTTGTGCTTCTTAATACGTTATGCTTGTGATTTTGTGAAACTTTTGTATTTCAACCCCTGCAATGCCTCCCAAGCGTCCTTCATCTTCAAAGGATTCTGGTAGTAAGCCTAAGCGGCAAAGAAAGATGTTGACCATAACAGAAAAGGTAAAACTGTTAGATATGCTAAAGGAAGGAAGAAGGTTCTCGGATGTCGGCCATAAAGCTGTCATTGGCTGTGGAGTATGTACACATCATCATCACGCCATTCACGGTAAGCATACCTATCATGTTCATATATATATACACTTGCACGCTGTTATTAATAAAGTAAAGGGTGGTTTGTTAACAGTGCAGGGAGGGTGTATACAGTAAAGGTAAAAATAAATGTAAAATACCTATGTATATATGGTGCTCCTACTTCGCAGATTTTCACCCCCCGCGATAAACGAGGGAGCACTGTATATATATATATATATATATATATATATATATATATATATATATATATATATATATATATATATATATACATATATATATATATATATATATATATATATATATATATATATATATATATATATATATATATATATATATATATATATATATGTATGTATGTATGTATGTATGTATGCATGCATGCATGCATGTATGTATGTATGTATGTATGTATGTATGTATGTATGTATGTATGTATGTATGCATACATACATACATACATACATACATACATACATACATACATACATACATACATACATACATACATACATACATACATATATACATACATACATACATACATACATACACACACCGCGCGTTCAGTGACACACGGAATTGCTCCTCTTAAATTTTTAACTGTTTCGAGTGACTAAAGTGCTTAGTGGAAAACTTTACCATAATTTCCATAAATCTGAAATCCTGCAGAGTATTGTGAGTACAAAAACTAATATTTGTTGTAAGACGAGACTGTTCATATTAAAGGAAAAAAATTGAGAACTTTTTCGTGAGGAAGAGAGAGAAGCTGCCGTCCAGTTTCTGCCTTGAGGGAAATCTAGAAGAGTTGCCAGACGTGGAGCCATCACACCACATTACCTAATTTTTTGTGTAAACTGGGGAAAGCTCTTAAGCCGTTTTACCTGATCCTGTGGTTCTATATATTGTTAAAATCAGTATCCTTCCCATTTATATTAACTAGCTAGTTAGCTTGATACACGAAAAAATTGAATAATAAAAGAAAACAAAATTACCAAATACCCACCTGTCAACAGTACTGAGTTAAGTTGCCAAGTAGTACAGCAGTCCTATTTTCTTCATTTTTTTTGCTTTTCTTTTAGCTTTCTCTTTTGCTATTTTGTTATTTTGTATATATATTGAGTTAAATGTAAAGTCTAAATCCCGTGATAACATATCTTGGTTAGCAAGTCAGTTTATCAGTTAGGAAAAATATATAGCAGAAACAGGTGGGTGCCACCTCGAACACAAATTCGAATTTTCCTTCAGGTTTGACTTTTGTTTTTCTTTTTCTTTTTATACTTAAATTACCATGGTCAAGTTTTTAAGTTAAGATGTGTGTTACCAGAAAGGAGACAAACTGAGTCACTAAATAGCACTTATATGGAGATATAAAAATTCTGTGTGAAGGTAAATTAGAAGTTTTTCTTTTTTTTTTTTTTCCTCTTTCTCGTCTTCTTTCTATATTCTGTGAGAGGGAGAACATAAAAATGAAGCCATCTCTGTCCCAAACCTCTCCCACCCATGGGTCGGGAGAAGGGGTAGTCATCAGAGGACTTAAACAGAGAATCAAGAAGTTAGAGGAAATGGTTACAAGCCTTGATGATAAAATTCGGAATATGGATGGAGAAATGAAAGAGAATGAAACACTCAGAGAACAAATAAGATCTTTGGAGGAAGCAAATAAAGCACAAGGGCAGGAGAGAAAGGAACTAGAAAAAAGAATAAAGAAGCTGGAAGGGGAAAAGAGTCAACTAGAATCTAGAATTTCTAAACAAGAAGATAAAAACAAACAGCTAAATGACAACCTAAAGGAATTAGATGTTAGTTCACTGCTCTCTTCTGAGAGAGACGAGATTGCTGCTTGGAATGTTCAGATTAAGGAAAACATTGAACAGTTCAGAAAAGAGTTCCAGGAGCTGAATATGGAAAATGATGCCATGAAAACGTCCTTTGCTGATGCACTAAAGGGGAATGTGGCAGTAAAAGAGGCTGTAAAGGTGGTGGCACTGGAAAACATACATACAAACATACAAAGAAGTGTTCATTAGACGATACAGAACACAGGAAGAGATGGGAAAGATCAAAAACTTGTTGCAAGAGGCAAGAAGGTTAAATGATGAAAGAAATGAAGAAGAGAAGAAAAATTTTCGTTACAGAATACTTCCAGACAAAGGGGAGATAAAGAAGATAATGACAGAAGATCAGGGGATGGGGCCTCATTAAGATTGTTATACACAAATGCTGATGGATTAGCTGGTAAGGCAGTAGAATTAAAAGATAGGATTCACAACAGTAAGGCAGATATAGTAGCAATTACAGAGACTAAGTTGAGTGAGGACATAAACAGTGTCACAGTTTTTCCTAAGGGCTTCAGAATACTAAGGGTCGAAAGATATGAGAGGACTGGTGGAGGGATAGCACTGCTCATAAGTGAGAGGATTCAAGTTGAAGAAATAAACTTGGCTATAGAAAGTGAGTTCAGGGAATTTCTTGTTGCTCGCATAAATACTGGGTCAGAGAGCATCATAATAACTGTTGTATACAACCCACCAAGGAACCAAAATAGGCTTGAAATTTATGAGGAAAGTCATATAGGTACGATTGAAGTCATAAACTCAGTTGTTAACATGGTGCGGGAGAAAAAATGTAGGATTTTGATTATGGGAGACTTTAATCATAAAGAGATAGATTGGATAAATCTTGACCCACACAGTGGTGAGGACTCATTTGGGGCAAGATTCCTAGATTGCGTACAAGGGAATTTCCTACACCAACATGTAATGGAACCAACAAGAGCCAGGGGTGGGGATGAGCCATCACTACTTGATCTGGTGTTCACAGATAATGTGTTGGATATTGAAAATATTGAGTATGAACCACCAATTGGAAAGAGTGACCACTGTGTGTTGTTGATGGAGTATATCATTGAAGACATTCTTCCTGAGAGTAGAGGCACTGAGGACATGAGGAGGAACTATCCGAAAGGAGATTACATCAAAATGAATGAGCTTTTTGCAGTTATTGACTGGAGAACCTTATTTTACAACAAATCTGTACAAGAAATGTATGACATCTTTTGTGAGAAATATGGGAAGATAGTAGATTGCTGCGTACCTGTCACCAAAGTAGGTGTAATTCATGCCAGAGAGAAATGGTTCGATAATGGGTGTAAAAGAGCTAAGGAGTGGAGAGACAAATGCTGGAAAAGGTATAGGAGGAGAAAAAACATAAATGCCTGGCAAGCCTACAAAAGAGCAAGAAATGACTACCTAAGTAAAAGGAGAGAGGCAGAGAGAGATTATGAGAGGGACATCACCAGGAAGGCTAAAGAAAATCCCAAGCTTTTCCACAGCTTTATCAGAGGAAAACTGAAGGTAAAAGAACAGGTTTTAAGGCTAAAGAGAGCGGATGGAAGCATCACTGAGACGGACGAAGAGATCTGCAAAGAATTGAACAAGGAGTTTCAGTCAGTATTTACAGTAGAAAATACCCCACCCCCTCAGATTGCAGTGATAGAAGCTCAAGGGCCGGTACTAGAGAACATCAACCTTACAGCCACAGAGGTATGCAAAGCGCTGATGGATTTAGATGTTCATAAAGCTACAGGTCCTGATGACATATCCCCTCATGTGCTTAAAAAATGCGCAAACACAATATCAGTGGCACTAAGTATCATATTTAAGGAGTCACTGGAGTCGGGGGAGATTCCAAGATGCTGGAAACAAGCAAATGTGATACCTATCTTCAAAAAAGGAAGGAGGGATACGGCTCTGAACTATAGACCAGTTTCCTTGACCAGCATAGTTTGCAAACTTATGGAGAAACTACTAAGGAAACATATCTCTCTTCACTTGGAATCCTTCAACTTTTTGTCAGTGAGGCAACATGGCTTCAGAGAAGGAAGATCAACAGTAACAAACTTATTAGAATTTTATGATGAGGTAAGCCAAATCTTACAGGAAAGAGAGGGCTGGGCAGATTGCATATTCCTAGACTTCCAGAAAGCGTTTGACACTGTTCCACATGGGAGACTTATTAGGAAGCTGCAATCAATGGCTAGAATAGGTGGAAATGTCTTGGAATGGATAAAAACTTACTTAGAAGGAAGGGAACAGAGGGTTAGAGTAAGACACTCAGTGTCTGAATGGAGAAGAGTTAGTAGTGGAGTTCCACAGGGTTCAGTTTTAGGGCCACTTTTGTTCCTTGTATATGTAAATGACCTACCAGAGTCTGTAAATTCATTCATGAATATGTTTGCAGATGATGCAAAGATTGTGAAGAAAGTAAAAAACGAGAACAATGGTAGAGAACTTCAGGAGGATCTAAATAATCTGCATGAGTGGTCAGAAAAGTGGCTAATGAAATTCAATACCTCAAAATGTAAGGTAATGAGAATGGGTACAAGTGCAAGAAGGCCCAAGCTTGACTACTCGGTGGCTGGAGTACAACTTCAAGAGACAGAAAATGAGAGAGATCTAGGAGTAAACATACTGGCAGATTTGTCTCCAGAAATACATATAAATGGCGTAGTAAGGGCAGCATATGCATTCTTATCAAACGTAAGGGTAGCCTTCAGGCACATGGACAAGGAAATGTTCAGAAATATTTATGTAACCTATGTGAGGCCAAAACTCGAATATGCAGCCCCCTTTTGGAATCCGCACTTGAAAAAGCACATAGTTAAGCTTGAAAAAGTTCAAAGACATGCCACGAAACTGGTGCCAGAAATACGCAATCTCGGTTATGATGAGAGGCTGAGGGAATTAGACTTGCCATCACTCGAAGCTAGAAGAGTAAGGGGGGATATGGTGACAGTCTTTAAATTCCTTCATGGTTATGATAGAGTGGATAGGGATCGATATTTCGATATGGCTGGCTCTAGAACTAGAGGTCATAGTTTGAAGCTTCGGAAGAAAACTTGTTTGCAGGATGTAAGGAAATACTTTTTCAGTGTAAGAGTAGTTGATAATTGGAATTCGCTAAGCGAGGAGGTAGTTAATGCTATCTCAATCCATAGTTTTAAGGACAGGTATGATAAGTATCACTAAGTCTAAAAATGGAACCGATCAGGAGACGGGAAGATACGAGCTTTGGGCTCTTTCCCGTAAACACAATTGGGTAATCACAATTAGGTAATCACATACATACATACATACATACATACATACATACATACATACATACATACATATATATATATATATATATATATATATATATATATATATATATATATATATATATATATATATATATATATATATATATATATATATATATATATATATATATATATATATATATATATATATATATATATATATATATATATATATATATATATATACAGTATATATATATATATATATATATATATATATATATATATATATATATATATATATATATATATATATATAGTTGAGAATTATAATAATTTATCGAGTAAAAGGTCTATTACAAATGTACTGCAAAGATTACGATAGACCACACAAGATTATTTACAACAGTAGAGATGAGTGTCAGCATTACAATTTCAACGCCATAAACTCAATCACTCTCTGAGAAACATACTGAAAAATTTCATAAATCCAGGAAAAGACAAAAATGTATAAGAAATAGAATTCACTCATTATATCACACTCGTTATTCTTTAGTCAGCTTATATCTAGTTTTAAAACACTGCACATACTTATATACTCATAAGTCCGTTAAGGTTAATGTGAACGTATTCTCTTAAAAAAAAAAAAAAACAATGCTGAATATTGGGAACAATGATAACGTGAACCATGCTCAAATTTACAGAGAAAAGAGACATTTTTGGCTAAATTTCTGTGCCTTGGGTACAACTCATAAGCATATGATAATCAATGTCTTCATTCGGTTCCGGTTCGGTTCCGGTTTTACGTCACGGACTCCCTTATCAACCAAGGGCTAGGACGGTTGCCTTCTTGCGAAGGACTTGTTTTGGCAGATGTAATCCTTACGCTGAGTGCATGCCTTTGCTAACCTCAGACCGTGACGGGGCGCGAACCCTCGACCTGACGCCTCAGAGTCGGAGACGCTACCGACTGAGCCACGGCGACTACAATCAATGTCTTCATTACTATAATTATTTTGAGAAAAGAAGAGAAAGATAGCTTAAACTCTTACTGCACCAAGATGCTAATGAGAAATGAAAATATTACAATAAGGTTCAATTCCAATAGCATATTCAATAATAATAATAATAATAATAATAATAATAATAATAATAATAATAATAATAATAATAATAATAATAATAATAATAATAATAATAATAATAATAATAAAGTACAACAACATCCAATGTCATTCCTCTACTGCATATCAGCTACCACTAGCAAGGTCAATTTAACATGTTGTGCATTATATCCTATATTCCTACCCCCAGGACAGCTTGTTTCATTCAGTCAAGAAATTAAGTTTGATCTTAAGAAGAACAGCTCTGGGGAAGTGTTCTACTCTTACCTGGCAAAGTACTGAACATAAATATGCTATAAATAAAATATACTCCTTCACAAGCACATCTGTATACTATCTCATAGTATGTAATGTATTTATTTACATAAAAAACTTTTAATTTCTCCATATTCGGTAATTAGACTATTGAAAGAAGATAGTGTAAAAACAATTGAATAAGCAATCAATTAAATAGTATACTGTATAGCTGATCTCAGCAAAAACAGCAGGTTGGTATGTCATAGAAGTAGGGACACTTGAAATGGTGACTGCCAGAAACTTAACAAAGTCTTATTAAATATTCTGTATTTACCCCTCAATCATAAAACGGTCTCCAGAGCTAGCAAAATGTAAATAAACAAAATAAACCTATCTAGTCAGAGATATCAGGCATTACCATTAGAAATACCAGAATTGGACATCTATGTTAGCAATCCCTCTTTATAGATTGACATTTAACATGCTTCGGGTTTGTTGGAGGAATTACAGAAATATCCATTTGCTATGATCCTTTTCTATTAAAAAATATCATTAAAAAGATTACAAGGCCCATAAGGGAATGTTTCAATTGAAACTATAAAATTAAAACTAAAAAACTGTTATGCATGATTACAACACAGTATTACTGTGACACGACTGCATTATGATACAGCATTCAACAGTCCTGAAAATACAATTAAATCATGATATTTTGCTGAAGGTGTATTAGAATCATAACCAATTAAACCATGTCATACCTGAAATGTACCAACTTATTGTTAAAAGCTGCACTGAAATATACGACATAATTGTAATTAGAATCCATAACAATCCAATTAAATTACCTTAACTAAGTTTAGTCTTTCTTTCATCCTACCAACAGAGTACCATAAACATAGATAATTAAAGCGGCACTATCTGAGACAGTACCAGAGAAATAAGCATGACCATGAAGTGTAGCAATATCTCTTTGAGAATAGTGCATATATATATATATATATATATATATATATATATATATATATATATATATATATATATATATATATATATATATATATATATATATATATATATATATATATATATATATATATATATATATATATATATATATATATATATATATATATATATATATATATATATATATATATATATATATATATATATATATATATATATATATATATATATATATATATATATATATATATATATATATATATATATATATATATATATATATATATATATATGCCACTTCCGCTTGTTATCTACGTGTCATGAATCTACTTTTTAACCTAACCTAACCTAGCCTAGTAAATATTTTTTCCTTGTAGATAACAAGAAGTAGCACACAGACACACACGCACACACACACACACACATACACACACACACACATATAGCTAAGCTTGAAAAGTTCAAAGACATGCCACGAAACTGGTGCCAGAAATACGCAATCTCAGTTATGATGAGAGGCTGAGGGAATTAGACTTACCATCACTCGAAGTTAGAAGATTGCGGGGGGATATGGTGACAGTCTTTAAATTCCTTCATGGTTATGATAGGAGTGGATAGGGATCGATATTTTGATATGGCTGGCTCTAGAACTAGAGGTCATGGTTTGAAGCTTGGTAAGAAAACTTCTTTGCAGGATGTAAGGAAATACTTTTTCAGTGTAAGAGTAGTTGATAATTGGAATTCGCTAAGCGAGGAGGTAGTTAATGCTGTCTCAATCCATAGTTTTAAGGACAGGTATGATAAGTATCACTAAGTACAAAATGGAACCGATCAGGAGACGGGAAGAAACGAGCTTTGGGCTCTTTCCCGTAAACACAATTAGGTAATTACAATTAGGTAATTACACACACACACACACACACACACACACACACACACACACACACACACACACACACACACACACACACACTATATATATATATATATATATATATATATATATATATATATATATATATATATATATATATATATATAATGAGAAAGAGGCTACGTCAAAAGACCTATAATAAAACCACAAAACCATTAGGCTAAAAATCATACATATGAACAACAAGTACAATATGCCTTATTACCTTTAAGATATCAGTCATATTCCATATTGCTAAACAAGGACTTGGAAAAAAAAATAATAAAAGGAAGGAGGATGAAATACTTCAAGTAATATAAATTTCTGGTCCTTCTCCTTCCAACGTTTATTGTAGTTATAGTCTCTCTTCTTAGAAAGTTTGGATCATTCGCAAAGCTATAGGCCCAGCTCATTTATTTATCTTCCATTCCAGTATCCAGATTTTTTACAAACTTGGTCTGGACTTTATTTAATGCACTGATATTTACGTCAAATCAAGCTTAAGACTGGATAAAATTAATAAAATACACTTAATCAGCTTGCAAGCCCAAAGAAGTGACGTATTAAGTTTAGTATGTAAAGAACGGAACCAAAATCTATGGGTGCCCTTCAAACTCACCGTACTAAAATTAAACAACTCTATAAAAGACTAATTAATTTGCTCCCCCCCCTTAATTACCTTTAAGTGGTGCTCCAAAAATATCTATATATCCAATGCCACGCTTCCAGCTTCTAATAGGCTAATCACATTTTCGTACAAAACCACATCTCGGGGTACTTGAGTACTAATATATGACTCCACGTAGCTATACAGTTCACATAATACACTTACTCTACACAAGGCACTTTGATATCTGTAGGCAAAGCAGTATTCATTTTTAAATACACACGAAAACACGAGTCCATACTAATCAAACTTTAGCTGGAGTCCAGCAGACGACAAAATACATATCTCAATGTTACCAGATCCAAATAATATCCTTGTCACGAAGGTTTTCGCAAGATGCATAAAAGCATGAATAAAGCAATGGCCAAATACATTATTAATCAATTAATATTGATTCAAATAATTAGCTAGAAAGTTTATTAAAAGTAGAACAGTAATATAAGTTTTGCAATGATGTAAATTACAGCACATTTCCATTTGTCTTTTCCGTACATCTCGACATTTTAGGGGAAACCGATTAAGGCACAAATGAACTACACACGTCTAGAGAAATAATTAAATTAAGTAAAATATCTATATGAACGGATATTGCACTTCAGACGTACAAAATAGAAGAAGACATATTTTCAACATATCTGTCAACTGTAATGTAACATGTAAAAATGTGTCGATGACTTCAAGCTTGAGTATCTCTCTCTCTCTCTCTCTCTCTCTCTCTCTCTCTCTCTCTCTCTCTCTCTCTCTCTCTCTCTCTCTCTCTCTCTCTCTCTCTCTCTCTCTGTGTGTGTGTGTGTGTGTGTGTGTGTGTGTGTGTGTGTGTGTGTGCGTAAAACTTCCTAACTGTGCTCAAGAAAAAAAAAGTCCTCTGCTCTCAGCTTCAAATTTCCCAGTATTTTTTAAACACTAATGCTTGTCATATCTTTATTTAAAACTATAACTGCAATTATCGTTTACAATTAATTCGCATAGTGAATCCAAATTATTAGGAATTCCTTGCATCCTGCAATGAATTGTTCTCACAAAACTTCATAGTATGACTTCTAGCGTCACGTATATCAAAGCAGTGCTCCCTATTAACTTTGTTAAAATATAGAGTAAGTAAAACCCCTACCATATCCACCACTTTCTTCTAGCTTCAAGTGATTGTGAGTTTAACTTCTTCAGCCTATCCTCATAATTGAAATTTTGTATTCCTGTCACCATCTGAGCAGCATACCTTTGAACTCTTTCCAATTGGTTATGTCTTCAAGTGTTCTTCCAAGAAGAGGGCTGCATATGCAAGTGTAGGCCTAAAATAATTCAATAACATTTCTGAATATTTCATTGTCCATATATTTTCAGATCATCCAGAGTTTGCTGATAAAGCAGTCACTGCCCTTAAAATATCATATTCCAAATATTCAGGATAGGCTTTGATGTCCTTTCATTCTCAATTTATTTTTTGAGATCTTTTCCTTCTTTTTGGGTCTTCTTGCACTCATGCTCATTCTCAGTAAGTTACATTTTAGAAACGCTATTTTGTCCCATGTTAACAAGGTTTAGCTTTCTCTAGCCAAGCTAATGTAAATTCTAGAATTTTTTATCTGTGCAGCACAACATTCGAAAATAAGAGAAATAAGAGCAGTAGGTATAAAATGTCAAGTGGAATTATGTCGTATGTTGATTAATAAATTATAAATCATTATTTTGGGTATACTCTTTTGTGAAACTATGACGTCAGTATAATGTATGAAAGATCATAGGGTTGCATTTTTTATTTGAAGAAATCGTCTCAGATATGAATAAGAAATATTCGTACAGCCGTTGTAACGGCACACCTCGTCAAGCTTACAAGGCAAAAAAGAGTAAAAAAAAAAAGTGGCATCCTAAATCAATATATTATTGAGATTCTTTTATCTATAGAGCCATGGGTTAATTTTCAGGCAATATAAATTGTTGACTTGAAAGCTCATACATCCAGGGGAACGTGTGTCGCAAAATGAAGAAGGAAAACCATATAATGCATAGATGTAATCTATTAAATCTTGTACGATAACATATTCATTACATTAAATAACATTCTCTCTGAGATATATTCTAATGGAATTTTTACCACACTGCTATATTTTCTGCATAACTTTTCTGTACATTTATCTTTACCTAACAACAATCTCTATTTGTTTCTCACACGAGGAAATTCTAGTTCTCTCAGTCCAACAATGCTTTTCTGAAGTTTGTATATTTCTAATGCCCTTTGTATAAAAATATTCTTAGGAATATATATAGAATATAAATACATTGTTACGTTCAAGTGAGAGAAAGTTTTCATCATTTCCTGTTTCATTAAGGTACGTTAATTTATTGTAATGATTGTAGAGATAACACCAGGTAACACTAATATTTATAAGTAACTAAGAAATATAAAATAGGTTCCCCCTATAAGACTAAAAGGAACATACAAGACAGGGGGCAGCTTCATCGTACATTATAATTGCCCAGTAATCTAGTTAAATAATGCCCTGTGAAAATAGCTCTTAGTCACGATTAATTTTTCGCAGCTTTTTAAGAAATAATGAAATGTAATGAAACATGACTTTGGGCTGTGGCCTCCTAATAGCAATGCACACCATCCTTTTCAACTTGAACTGCAACCTAATATGCTATTGCTCTCACCACGCTGACATCATCTGTCTCCTCTTTTAAATTTCATGTGATGGTGGTGATATAGCAGACAAAAAATAATAAAAAGAAAATACTTTTGAGCTTAAATATCTTGCCTTACTCCTCTTACATGTCATATTCGTTCAGTAAAGACAATGACACCCATACTTTATCCATTCCCATACTCTGTGAAATCCAAAACAAAGCAGATATGGTGAAAAATCCAGTTATTGCTGTGTTAGCCACAGGTATATTTGCCATTGGATTTAAATGTGTAAAGGCCACTATAAACATGGCACATCGAGATGCTTCCATCATGGGCGCCCATTTCCACGCATCTAACATTGAAGTTAGAATTCCTGCAGAACTAATGAAGAATACCAAACACAGGATCACTGTACTCCACGACAAGTCCTATAAATATGATAATAACGATAATTAATTAAAAGAAAAAAAGGCATTATATTTATAGGCTATAGAATTTTTTCATTTAACATCTAAAATCTGCAAGCCGTGCATAGTAATTTGTCAAACTGTCATCTAGGAATATTACATAACTCAACAAATATGAGTCGGTACCTTAACTTGGCTTAGAAACACTATTCTCAACATCAATAACCTACCTGGCGATATATGATGAAAACATACAGAACTAGTCCAGCAAGCATAAGATGTGTAAAGATGTAAACTAGTTGCCACTTTGGCAATTGTGGATCATATTTAGCTCTTGGAGCTTTTATATCTGGGAATGTGTCAGGGTCACCTAGTCTATGCGTCCCAGGGAACCAGCCAGGACCATAAAACAATGCTTTCATTTTATCTGTCCATGTGCTCATGCTCTTATATTTATCATAAATGTCAACAAAGTGGAAAACCTGTAACCAAATAATTATTAGATTTAGAAAACTCTTATTCTGGGGCTGCTTAAAGCTAATGTACTGTGTTGAAAAGTTTTGGTGTTTTTTGTTTCAACTTAATTTCAAATACAGTAATATATTATTTTAGCATTTTATGAACTTACAGAATTTATTCCTTACCTGATGCCATAGGGCATTATGTGATTGTGGCTGACTTGTAAGACCGTATACGATTTCTTCATTGTGCTTTTCTTCTTGAAATGTTCCAAATATTCTATCCCATATGATTAGAACACTTCCATAGTTCTTATCTAAACACCACTTATTTGCTCCTGTAAAGTACTTTGGGATAAGTAATAGTCACCCTTTTTCGACAATGGAGATTAAAATCGACATCTTTTGTAATGTATATAATAAAACCGACTACAAGTATGTGATGCAGTTTAGTGACATATTGTAATACAATATTTTCCACATCTTCATATATGCTATTGCTATTCGCTGACAATGGTAAATACAGAGATTTGTACACAGAAAGAACTACTGGAAATTATTATATAACATCTTTCATATCTACCATACATTGCCTTATCGGTACTAGCTAGCTTTACAGAGTATTAACAATGTGGTTCTAAATTTAATAAGTAGAATTCCATAGTAAGTCTGCGCGAAGTAGATGAAGTTCTGCTAGAATTCAAGTAAGAGGAAACTCAGGATCTACATATTAAAATGAGTATCTAAGCCATCCATAAGTGTGCGGTCAAGAATGCAGAGGGATGGGATCGGTTTTATGAAGTTCTCTCTTATGGGAGCTCTTCTCACAGAAGAAATTGAGGAAAAATATATATTTACACTACCTACCGTGATGAACTCTGTGATGTGATGGTGTGTTGAAGATCCATTCCAATGGTCCAACTGTTGAAATGAGTTCAGTATGAACCCAGAACTGGAAAAGGAAGTTGAGAGCAACGTGGGTCAGGATAGTAGGAAATGGGAATCCCAAAAGAGCTAAGGGCTGGTAGAAGCCAAAGGATACTGCTCTTTGCAATATAGAGTTGCGCATTGGTATTCCAAAATTGAAGTCTTCTCCAGAGTGGTGAACCTGATGTACAGCCCATAAGATGTTTACCTCTGGAATCGAATTATTATTATGATCTAGCCTGATTGCGATTGATCCTCAATCCTAAGAGGCACAGTGCCTTGACAGACCCTCCCTGTTCCCTGTATTAAACATTTTCTTTTCCTGAAGTAGGAGACATGGCATCTTCTACTAAACGTATCTCTTTTGCAACTGTATTTCATTTATTTAGTTTTCATTTTCTTCATATCCTCTTACATTCTTAATGTGGCAAGATATATCAAAATGCAATGCGTATATGCACATATTATTTATATATTTACCATGATGAGCACGGTGAAGCCAGTAATAGCAGATGTCGACCAAAAAGAATGCACCTGTCCAGGTATACACCGAGTTCCAAGGTAGATCCAGAAAACGTCGGGCATATAACCATTCATAGCCAAGAAGCATTATAGCGCCACATACAAAGCTGCAAATGTTGGTAATAATAATAATAATAATAATAATAATAATAATAATAATAATAATAATAATAATATAATAATAATAATAATAATAATAATAATAAAAATGATAATAATAATAGCGACGAACATATTTACTGTTCGATATAAAGCTTGGGCTTTGTTAGGATAGGCTATTGCTGTAAGATATTGGTTATTCGCCATTGAAAACCAGCAATGACAATGGTCATGATAATGATATTGAAGACCAGAGGGACCCTTTGAGATTTTCTCGAAAAGGAGCAAGTTTTTCACACCAGGACTAGAGAGGAAGACTCGTTGATAATGTCGAAATAAACCTGAAATGGGAAGATTCATTTTTAAAAGTGTGTCATTTTAAGTAGTAACATTTTATACGGGGGTTGGGAGCTTTTGTACTGAGATTGAATGATTCATTTCCATTTGCAGTGCAAAAGTACATTACATAGTCATAGTCATAGATTTTATTGCCAAATATTCAGTATACATATAGGAATAAATATGTACATTATATTCAGAGACACTAGCCTGCTGAGCAAAAACTCCTTGGCAGGCAGTTTACTATACATTTCACAATTTTAAAGTATGACGGCAATAGTTAACAAAAGCTCCAATATAGCAATCTCATACTTATCTTGTAATAAAACAAAATAGTAGCCTGACCTTAACCTGGTCATAATGATGCACCAATACTGTATTAATTATTAATCAACTGCTGCTTGATTTTGCCTTGTAAATAAATGCTGTTTGAGTTTATTTTTAAATTAAGTTATGCCAGTTATTGTTTTTAAATCTTCTGGTAATGCATTCCAACATTTTGGGCCAAAACAGTGAATAGAAAATTTGTACAAGGTTGTTCTCGTCTGTGGACATTTCAAATTTATATTGTTACCTCTGGTTCCATGATTGTGTTGAATAAATCTAAATAATTTTCTGTTATCATTAACATCACTATGTATAATAATAAGACAGAAATATTGCATCAAGTAATTAAATTTAAGCAAGTTTAGCTCCTTGAATAAAGAGGAAGTTGAGTTATATTTTCCACTATATGTAATAGTTCTGACCAGTCTTTTCTGAGTTACAAATACATCCCTTACAATTGACAACCAAGTACAACCCCAGATGGACAAACAGTATATAATATGAGGATAACACAGGGAATAGTATATGCTTTTTAAGGCTTTATTGTTAGGTTATGGCGAATTTTATACAAAATTCCACACGTCTTGGACAGTTTTGAGCAGACAGATTGAATATGATATTTCCAACTTAAATTTTCATCAATAATTATTCCCAAAAATTTCTTACTAGCAACTCTTAACTTCATACCCATTCATATTAACTTGACCAATATTGTGTACTACAGATCTATTTTGAAATAAGATATAGTCAGTTTTGGAAACATATAGCTTTAATTTATTTACAGAGACCCAGTTGTTAAGTTTTTCTAGTTCACTATTTAAAACAGAATGCAGGTGGTCAAGGTTATTATCATGCAAGAGAAGGTTGGTGTCATCTGCATAAAGAATATATTTGAAGTTATTACTGGCATTGGAAATGTCATTTATATAAACTAAAAATAGCAGTGGGCACAGTATTGATCCGTATGGTACTCCCCTCTCAATAGTTTGCAACAAAGATGCTTTCCCATTACAATATACGGTGGTAACGCGCTGGCTTCGCATTCACGAGGTCGAAAGATCGGTTCCCGTCCAAGACCGAGAGTTTAAGCTGTTTACTGGCAGGAACTGCTGTGGTTGGACACCACAGTGGGGGGTTGGGGCTTGCCCTAGCTGACGAATACCCATTGTATTGAAATGGAAATAAAGTTTGTTTGTTTGTTTGTTTGTTTGTTCTATTTTTCAAGTAGCTCTTAAATAACTGTAAAGGTGTTCCCCTAATACCCACACAAGTTAGTTTTTCTATTAGTATATCATGGTCTAATGAGTCAAATGCTTTGGACAAGTCTAGGAAAACCCCTGCAACAAAGTTTTTATTTTCCAAATTTTGATAAACATCACTTGTAAAGTTCATTATAGCTTTTTCAGTGGTCTTATTATTACGGAATCTGTATTGATTTTCAGATAATAGGTTGAACTTTTCAAGGAATTCTTTAAGTCTGTGAACAATCGCTTTTTCAAACACTTTACTTAAGGACGGTAAGATTGATATAGGCCTATAGTTATATTCATCATCCACAGTACCTGACTTTAATATAGGTATTACTTTAGCACCTTTTAGTTTGTCTGGAAAAATCCTTGCTGAAAACATAGATTGATTATGTGGGTAAGTGGGGGTACCAATGTAACGGGCAGTGACCTGGAGTAGTTTTGATGGAATTTCATCATATCCCGATGCTGTATTTGGTTTTAAGGTTTATATATATTTAGTGACTTCCTCCCTTGTTACAGGATACAAGTAATACGAAAAGTCTGGAGGATTATTAAGAAACTGTTGGTGTGAGTTTTGTTGCACATTTTGTTGTTCCTGTGTTGATTGTGCTATAGTTAAGAAATTATTATTAAAGATATTAGCAGTGTGGTCATTATCATTTTTTGATTTGATTTCCTTTGAATAATTAATTTGTTTTCGTCCCATTAGGCTGTTTATTGTATTCTAGGTGGACTTGCTGTTTCCTTGTTCCTTCTTAAGCTTATCCTGAAAATCTCCATTTTTGGCAGCTCGAAGTAGTGTTACTAATTTGTTCCTGTAAGCTTTATATCTGGTTCCAAAAGACAAAGGCCATTTTGATGCAAGCCTTTCTAATCGGTGTTTTTCTTTGATACTATTTTTTAATCCTGTAGTTATATGTGGGCATCTGTTGTTTTTATTATTTACAGTCGATTTTCTTAGAGGAAAGCAGTCTAGAAATTTATCTCTAAATGTACAGTGAAATTTATTAAAAACTCCATTTGTGTTATTTAGGTCTATGATATGTTGCCATTTTTCATGTGATATATCTCTAGTAAATTTAGCTATGTTATCATCAGAGTAATGTCTTTTTTCTACATATGCATCAAATTTATGTTCTTTTTTAAACTAGGAGTATACTGCGAAATGATCTGTTATGTCGGTATACACTATGTAAGTACTTATGTTGTCTTCAAGATTTGTGGGCCAGATATGATTGATTATAGATGCACTATTTTCAATTACTCTCGTAGGTTTAGTAGTTAGTGGAAAGCATCCACGTGAATACAGTATGTTTATAAAATCAGTTACTCTTTGATCATTTATTTTAAACATATCTAAGTTCCAATCATCAAATAAATAAATAGTTTTGTACTTTTTTCTTGCTGCAAAATCAAATACTTTCAGTAAAACTCCAAGGAATTCAGGCATGTTCCCCTTCGGTGGTCTATATACAGATGCAAAGAAGCAATTTTCCTTACCGTTATGTACCTGTACACTAACACATTCAATGAATCGTTCCATCATACTGCACTCCTTTATAACACTCGAGCTATACTTATTTGCTACATACATACATACACCTCCACCTTTCCTGTCTCTGTTCTGAGTGAACATATTATACCCTGTTATATTATACAATGATTCAATATCATTATCCAGCCTAGTCTCCGAAAAACCCATTACATCACATATATTATTTTCTGTTAAACATTGATCAACAAATATTTGAAGATTATTTGCAAGACTTCTAATGTTCATGCACAAAACCGAAAAAGCATTAGATTTATTTAAATTTGAATACAGTTCATTTAAGTATATATAAATTGAAAAAGTGTTGGTTACGATTCTCATATTATTCAAAAACAAATCTATTTCATTTTCTAGATCAAGTGGGTTAAATATCATCTTATCAAGCTCACTGATACAAAAATAATTGGGAAGTACTTTGTCGTTGTTTGTTAACCTTATAAGTTCATCGTCACTAATGGAATAGTATGGAAGGTATCTATTTACTGCCATGGTGAAGAAATAAATTACACTACTTTTACATTTACTGACTTACAATTTACCATTTACTTCTTCCAAATCTTACCGAGTTCTTCCGACCATTTATTGGTTTAGGGTGGGAGCGTTTTATAGCTCCCCTGGCGGGAGACACGGCAGGAGGGGGTGCGGGTGATGACATGTTGCTCTCCTGCCCCCCCACTCCCAGGCTCCCCACCCCCGCACCACCGGTCCTGGTCATCTCCTCAACCACGCTACCCACAGCACCAGCCACACTCTCGGTGTTGCATCGTTCCTTCACGATGAGCTTAGTATGTCTAAAGTGGGTTATTTTCCCTTCTGACCAAGCCTTTTTTAGTTGTGGCATCTTTGCAGATTTTATTGCCTGTGATGCAGCACACAGGTCATCATTAAGGTAGCTCTTGGTGCCTTGCAACTTTTTGGCATTTCGTATGACTGTCTCTCTGTCACAGCAGCGGGAGAAACGAGCCACTATGGGGCGAGGTTTGTCATCACGAAGTGGTCCCACCCTGTGAGCTCTCTCCAACGTCATGCCTTCTAGCTGTATTTTATCAGCTATCAGGGCTGATACCATTGTTGTTGTTTGCTCCCAGGTCTCCCCATCGCGTCTCTCCTCTACACCGCTTAATCGGATGTTGTTTCTTCTGGAATAATCTTCTTGGTAATTCAAGCGTTCTTCCAAGGTGGTTATTTGTTGATTTGCAGAATTATTTGTTGAGATAGTTTATCGATTGTTTCTTTGTCGTTACTCTTTTCTTTCTCATGAATTTTAATAGTCAATTTGAGGTCATCAATTTCTCTCTGCTTGAACTTCAGGCTTGTTGTAAGGTCGGAAACTGTGGATTCAAGTGATTTTATCCTGTCATTAAGCTGTTTCACCATTACCTCCATAGCATTCTTATATGCATTTTCTTGAGATTCCAATAATTTGGTAATAACAGTTAGATCCATTGTTGTTAGGCAGAGCCGCAGTTGAAGCTAAGTGACGCCACAACACTAGTGCGCATGCGCAGAAATCAGCCAACAGGTCAAGAGGGGATGTAGAGTAGGGATTCAAATCTTTCAAATATTTCACTTAAAAAAAAAACAAGTTCAGCACTACTCACAACTCATGCAAATCCCTCTATAGTGTCACTGTGGTCGTAGATACCTTGCTTGGGTGATTTAGCGTCTGTAGCAGGTCATGGTCTCTTGTTTATTCCTAAATATTGGAGAGCTCTCAACTTGTAAACAGTGCCAGTCACACATTCATAGTGAGCTTAGCTATCTTTCGTCCTATAAGCACATTTTAAAGTCAATATGTACAGTGTACTCACTCCTTTTATATATTCATATGTATACAATGGTCGCAAATAAGGAAATTATCTGCATCGTCTCCATTCCCAGAAACCTCAATATTGAACAAATGACAGAAGACCCAAGTGAATCATGTACAGCAGCATAGGTATGTAAATGTATAGTATGGCCAACATCATGAAAGAGGAAAAAAATATGGTGATTATCCTTTTTATACTACTGAAGGCTCTCTACTTGAATTAGTCAGTTATGTTAGTTGGCATAAGTAAGGCTAATTGAACCACATGACAATATTTAAGACAATATTGCAATTACAATATATATTTTAGACATAATTCTATCCAGATAGGATGTGGATTATAATAAAGTAATTAACAGTGTCCTAAAACAAACTTATGCACTTGAAATGCTGTGTTGTGTTAGTTTATGCCCCTATTTCGTAGGGACATATGGAAGCAAATGTTTATTCCTCTTTCACGAAAGGTTTATGACAAATTCTAGGTGTTAATAATATTATGGTCAGGTTTGTGTGTAACTACAAGGCCAACGAAAAGCTCTTGTATTAGGTATAGTATGTTGATTTTTTGTTTGTTAATAAGTCAAAGATGCCGGTTACTTATATACCGTGAGTATTTCCGATCTACTATATAATAGTTTCGTGTATTCGGTATATATGTTTCTATTCTGAAGTAGAATTGCAGGTATTTAGTGTAAAGAAACGGGATTAATGAGCTGTCAAGTTAATTAAAAAATTAACCTTGATTGTAAAATCTAGACATAATAAAATCTCTCGTATGATAAAATCCACCTTTTATGTAATTATGCGTATCATTAAGTATGCTGCACGTGAATAAATACATAAAATGCAACAAGAAAATGGAATGTTTCCAAAAGTGCATTGTATCCAATTCACTTTGATTCCTTCCCTTAAGCCTAGCCCCAGCCATACCTCCCCTCACATAATGGTAGTAACTAAGCATTTGTGCATTTGTTTTATAATTACAGCTATAACTACAGAGTAAGTGGTCTTTTCGCCAGTTTTAAAGATTGTTAAATATTGGTCAAGGTCAACCTAACAGTATATTATAAACCGGGGCTCTGAAGGAAAGAGTCCCATTGGCCAGGTAGCTACGAGTAAGTTAGCTGATACAATTTTTATGTTGCATAACCTTTAGATTGTATTTAATAATAATGAAAACAATCAAAATAGTTAAAATGAGCAGGCTCTAATTTTCTTTGGATATGCTTTTGAGCAAGTAATGTAAGACAGATTTCTCTTTCAGAGAAAATTAAGAAAGTCTTTGAACTGCTGTTTCATATTGCAGTTATGCAGCATGAGATTTTATTTCCTTTAATCATAAAAGCAATATGAATAATATTCATGTACAATTCTCTAAGGGTTT